>JAJNBT010315772.1:0-12151 GCA_028455955.1 Notopais sp. p TS-2021 | reverse complement strand
AATTTATCTAAGTTTGCCTTAGAAAAACTTCGGAATTTTATTTTAGTCAGAGTAGTTTTAGGCTTATGATTTGATGAGTTTAATTAAATTATTAATGTTTGTTGCAGAAATCAAATATGTTGTTAATATTTAGATATTCACAATGAGGAATATGATGAACAGTGCTGGTCCCAGTTTCCTCCCCGAAGTAGCTGAAGAGAATACTACATCACTTCCTCAGGATGAATCTCCATCGTTCCAATGGGTTCCTGTAGATACCTCCATAGGTCTTATTTTAGCCTTTTCTTCCTGCTTCTTCATAGGAATTTCGGTTATATATAAGAAATTAGCCTTAAAAGATTTGGAGGCAAGTTAGAGGAATTTTTGACATCACATAATTTTAGTTAAGAAATAAATTGTAATTAATTAGCACCAATCCACAAACAAAATTTTAATTTCTACAATAAATAGTCAGACTTATAGACTTCAGAGTTTACATAGATTAAACATGAGAAAAATTACTGAATATAAATATTAAATAGACCTAAATGGTTAAAGTTTATTTTATGATTATTCCAGAGTCTAGAATGATTTAACTGTAAGTAGGACAATCATATTTTGCACAAACATTTGCGTGAGAATTTATCTATATTCGATACAGCATTATAGATATAAAAAAACGCTGACATGATTGATGACAATTATCTATAATATTGGTATTAATATTAATACCTCACTATCGCATCCATGAAAAATATCGATTTTCTCTAAACTTTCTTAAATATACATACAAAAGCAATCATTCAATTACTGTTACCATGGCCGCTTTGTGTAAACCCTTCATAATTTATTGTCCATTCATAATGATGACATGTGGCAGTTACTGGCACTTCGTATTATAAAATATGAGACAAGATTACTGATTAATGACTTTCCATTTCAGGCTCAAGGTGAAACTCGAGCTGTCGACGGTGGCTACGGATACCTGCGTCTGAAAAAATGGTGGCTTGGAATCACTTTAATGGCTTTAGGAGAATTAACCAATTTCGTAGCGTACATTTTCGCTCCAGCCATTCTTGTGACACCCCTTGGCGTATTTTCGATTGTATGGACTGCCAGTCTTTCGCCTTATTTTCTGAAGGAAACTCTCCATGCCATAGGAAAACTTGGCTGCGTTCTCGTACTGGTTGGGTGTGTGATCGTCACTCTGTGTGGCCCCAAAGATCGAGAAGTAGCCACAATGGATGAACTTCAGTCTCAACTCTTGCACCCAGGGTTCCTGATTTATTCAGCGATCGTGGTCGGGACATCATTCATTCTTATGGCACTCGTTCCCAGGTACGGCCATCGATACGTAATGCTGTACATAACCATTTGCTCGTCATTTGGATCTTTGTCCGTAATGTTTTGTAAAGGCGTGGGGCTTGCCCTCAAGCAAACCATTATTGGTTCTAACGAATTTGTTCATTGGCCCACGTGGGTGTGCCTCATTAGTTTGATTAGCTGTCTCCTCATCGAAACTATGTACATGCAAAGAGCGCTCGATCTCTTCAACAGCTCTGTTTTTATGTCAGTCAATTATGTAATGTTTACATCGCTGGTCATTATTGCTTCCTCTATCTTGTACACAGAGCTTCGGGAGCTCGGATGGAAAAACATCGTCCTCACAATTCTAGGATTCGTGGTCAACATCGTCGCTCTTTACCTTCTGCACTTGGACAAAGATGACAAAAGTCAGCAAGTTCCCGTTTCTGATTCCACTATCCATAGTCCTGACCAGGACCCTGAAACGCCCCTCATGGTTGCTAAATTCGTCGAAAAGCAGGGGATAGAACATTCTCCCTTATCCAACATTAAATTGTCACCAAGTATATTGAAAGAAAACGCAAGCAAACTCCTGTCATTCCTTGGTAAAGATTGTCTTTCTGACAGTTCACTTCAAGATCGTCATCTTGCTTCCCCTATCAATAGACGAGAAAGTAACGTTGCTGACAATGTTGGTATGTGTAGCACCGTCGAAGAGTCTTCCAAAACCTTAACCCCCCAACGCACATGCGAAGTTCCTCTCATCACAAAACTTCGTTCATCTTCTTCCATAAATAATAACTATCATCAGTCGTTCGATGCTAAAAATAAATCAACTCTCGAGTCTGTAGACCACGAGAACCCAAGAACCATTCTTAAATGTCTCGAAAAGACCTTAGAAGTGAAACGAACTACTCAATATTTGAACCACGATTAATTTCCACAATCAAATATTGAAATTTCAAAGTTTTCTACATAATTGTCTGTGTAAACGCAAGATTATTAACAGACAACACTAAATCTAGAGATGCGGATCTTTTATTATCGAGTTAATGGATAGGAATATCATTTGTAAGCAATAGATATGTGTATTGCATAATATAGTTTATTTATTACAGTTTATTTATTATAGTTGAATGTAAAAAAATTATTGTTTATTTTTATACAATATTATACTGTTAATTTCCTCTTTTCTAAAGAGATTCACAATTTAAAAAAGTTTAAAGTTAAAGTTGATATATAGGAACTTGCAGTTTATCGATTTCTAGGAGGCATTATATCTTGTAGTAACTCTGAAAGTGTTATCACCAACGATGGTTTAAAAGTAACAAAATAATGTATAATGACAGAAAATAAAGCAACGCCGCAAGTATTAAGATATGTAAAATGTTACTTCAACTACAGAGAGAAAAGCATAGTATTAAATTTATACAAAAGATTCCTCAGGTCAATATTAAAGTATGGGCAGTATACTATATATATTATGTACTTTTCAGTAAATTTTCAATCTAAGTAATGAGGTATCTTTTTGACCAGTATTGTCAATGTTTGGAATAATCTTCCATCTGAAGTAGTAGGAAGTTCATCGTAGGGACAATTTAAAAATTAGATAGATAAATTCTTGCCAAGATATAAAGAAGGTCAGAGATGATAAAATATTTTATATCATGAATTCCTTCATAACTGGATTGAATAATCTTTAGGAATCAATCTACTAGGAAATAAATAAATACAATGGGATAGATATGGAATTTAATGTTTTAAAGTCGCTTTTAGATTTCTTGTTTTATATGACTCGTGGGCTAAAATTTTACTCCGTGTTATCGTACTTAGGGACTCGTCTCGGGTCCGAAGATGTATATCATTAAAACTGCAAAGTCACGTTAATTTTTAATGATATTTTAAGATGGTTCATGTTCATGTACAGTATATGCATGCATGGTATTGTTATACACGTTGAAATATGTTGTTCATATATGATTGACGAGTAATGCACAAGTTAATGTATGCATATCGACAATGTTCATCCTTGTTTTGTTAGACCGATGAGCAATTTTCAAAAATCCATTGCATAACTTGTAAATTAAAGCAATAATAATACATGATTAATTTATTCTATTACGACGAAATTGAGCATCTTAATGCAATGATAATGCGAGGATTTTCAATACCTCCTCTTAGCTCAATTTTTCTATAGAATTTTCTCATACGATATACACATGAACAATTTAGTACTTTTAATTTAGAAAAGTTTGTAAACATTTATTGATTAAATAGACCTGTAATTACGGTATGGTGTCTATATAGATATTAAAAATAATCATTTTATTTTCTTAGTATACTGAGTAGTCCATGTATTGAGTTATCCAGGGACTGAGTTTTTCTAGTACTGAGTTTTCTTAGTATGGTTTTAAGTTTTCCAGGGACTCAATTTTCCGGAACTGAGTTTTAGGGGACGAGTATTCATTCTGGTCGCCATTATAAACAGTTTCTGACCGAAACTGAAATATCCGTTCCTGAAGTTTGTTAAAACAGGTCCTGCTATCTGAATATCTGCCAGAAACTTATAAAATAAATATTTATTAAATTTTCACATAGATTATACACGACTTATTTATTTTTAGACGTCATTGATTTGAAAAATTTAGTTTTACAATGTGAATTATGTTTATAAGTTACTTTGCAGAAGTAAATATTAGGAATGTATCCCTAAAATTGTTATGCGTTCCTATAGAGTTAACACACAGACTGATAATTTAAATTTAGTTTCATAAACTTATGTATTAAGTTATTAACTGAATCCGAATTGAACAAACTGAATCAGAATTTGGATAAACTGAATTAAAATCGGATAAACTGAATCAGAATCGGATATACCGGATCCTATTTATATTTGAATTACCGACGTTGGTGATTAATAATTCAAACAAATGCTTTAGTCGATAGCTTTCATAGCTAAAAGATATACAGTATATATATATACGCTTCGTGTTAGATATTCATATATCGAGAAATGTCCACGAATCAATATTACGATTCGTGTCGATGTACAATGTTGTATTTACGAGTTTTTTTTTATTTTTGGAAAGAATTATTTTATGAATAGATCATACAAGGGTAGAACAAAAATAATTCTTAGGAAATTTAATATTTTTGTAAATTTAATTGATGTAATTTAGAAAAGAAGAATTATTATCAATTTAAAAACTAATTTGTTTAAATTAATGTTTGAATTGATGTTCGACAAATCTTTGCAGGCAATTTTGTATATCTTAAAGATATGACAGCTCACTGAATATAGTTAAAAAACCTTTGTAATTTACCATATATAAATACATAATATTTAGGATATTTATGAAAATTTACAAAAAGACAAAGCGATGATGAAGATATATAACAAGTATACTTTTTGTTCTGTTAAATTAGTGCTCTAAATATGTTCCCAATTCATTTTTTATGATCAAATTGTTGACTTTTGTGCTCAAAAAGGCTTTTGCTTCAAATCAACAACAAATTTATTTATTTGTTACATATACAATTACAAATTGTTTTGTTACCGGCATGTAACAGGTAAATGTCTACAATACATTATACATAATATCTATGCAAAGGTTTATGTATCGATAAGCAAAATGCATAAAAAAACAATGTTGTAAAATTAATACAGGAATTACGCTGAATGCCAACATTATAAGATGTACGGACTATTTAACCTCGGAAGAGGCAGTCTAAGATTATTTGATGATCTAGTGATGTAATAATAGTTTCATGACGTATATGATCCTAAACAGGATATTATTTGGCGCATTTTAAATTTTAATTTCATGTAATTTGACAATCTTTAATTAAAGAATCATATGTATCATCATGCTTGAGTCGAGTGAAAATCAGTATTAGTGCGTATAATCCTATTTTGATTGACTGCGGACCGTACCGCCCCATATTACTAGGTCCATAATGATTAGAGAGTGGCATAATTAAATAGATAAAACCTCGATAGTATGACAGTTTTAAGTTTTTGATAATCAAAACCTAGTCAATCGTAAATTGTCAAACCAAAATAATTAAACTATCATACGTATTCCAATGAGGTACAATTCAAGAAGATTTTGGTCCACTTACACATATCTTGTGGATAAAGAACCTGTACGTATATATTTACGAATACTGTAGTTCTGTAGTTCACCCAGTTAGCCAGAATCAAAAACTTCTTCATTTAATCTATTTGCCACCTGGGATATATCAGTGTGATCTTGAAATCACAATGTCAACATCAAAGAGAAGTTTAAAAATATCTGGTATGATTAAGTTTAAATCATTGATATAGAGAATAAAAAGTAATATACCTAATACAGAACCCCGGTGAACACCATATTACTTTTCAAGTTCATCTAATGTTGTACCATTGTCCACTGATTGGGTTATACCGTATTTTGCAAGTACGAATTCATAAATTGCTGGAAGGGCCATCTAATATATCCAATGAAATGGAATGATATACATAGTCAAATAAATGACTTGGTTAGGTCAATAAATACGAGGGGGAGTCAAAAAGTACGCGAAAAAAGTAATAAATTCTACATTAAGAAAAAAAGTATAAATAAAAAGTAATTATTTTTCGACATAGTTTTTCCCTCTTGGTCAATACACTTTTGAAGACTGTGTTTCCACCTATCTAGCTCTTTCCTAAAATGGAGTCTTTAATTTGTTTTAAACCATTCTGAAACCATAGTTTTTGCATCTGACTCCTTTGAGATGGAGCGAAATCTGGGCTTCAAGGTGGATTAGATAAGGTTTCCCATCTAAATTCTCATAACAGGGCCCTGACAGTATTTGAAGAATGCGCAAGAATATCGTAATAAAAAAGGACTCCTCTGTTTTTTCACCAACGCTTGTTTCAATTTTTTTAAACTTCTACATATTATGCTCCTGTGATAGTCCTTCAAGGTAATCTACAAGTATTATACCTTTCGAATCCTCCAAAAACGGTGGTTATGACCTTTTTCATCGACTTCTCTGATATGAATTTCACTGGTCCAGAAGATCCCCGTGGAAGCCACTGTTTGAACTGGATTTTACTTTCAGGATCGTATTATTAGATCCATGTTTAATCACCGGTTACGAGTGCATTCATAAATTATTCTTCGTTTGATTCAATCTTGTTTAATGAAGCTATCGACAGATCGGTTAAACTTGATGATGCCAAGCAATGTGAGATGCCTACTTCAGTAGTTACACTTTTATTTTATTGGTAATTCGACGATCTTCTTCACCAATTTTTGAACTTTGGCCACCATTTCATCATTTGTGGAAGTTGACGATCTTCCTTCCCTTGGGTTATCTTGCAGATCTTCCCTGCCATCTCGGAAACGTTAATCCATTTATAAACTGTTGTTTTTTTGAAGCACCATTACCATAAACTTTATCCAAAGCCTCGATGATTTGTGAAAGTGTCCACTCGAGAATTAAACATGAATTTAATGTTCGGTCTCACCTTAAAAGCGTTGATTTGCATGGGTAGAAAATTGTGTTTTTTAAGGGCACCCTCAATCTAATATCATCAACTTCTAAATACATGATTAAACTTGCTTTCCTATGAAAAACTGTGATCATGTTTGCACAGGAATACTTTTCCACATACTTTCTAACTCATCCTCGTATATCAAGCAGATATAGTTTAAAGTGAAAGCATTAAAAATAGTTTAATTGAAGTGTAACATTGTACACTACGACTTTTCGAAATCCAAATTGGTTAGTTAGTAGTAAGTAAACTACATTTTTTAATAAAGCTCGCCATTTGAGAATGGATAACAGTTTCAAGCAATTTGAATGAGATATTATTCTTTATGTCTGACGGAATATTGACAAAAAATCTGTTTAAATATTCTGTTTATTGTTATTGAGTCATAAATTATACGAGTTTTTTTATTTTGTTCGATTATATGATACCAAATAGTGCGATCGAAATACGATTTTCTCTGTTATGTAGGTAACGACTATGGCATTAAACTACATTTCTTATTATTATCAATCGGAAGTTATTTTTATTACGAAGAAAGTTCAAGAGGTAAGATAATAAATGTCCATCTACTATTTATCGAATATTAAAATAATCTAAAATCAAACATTGAATAAAAATTATTTGTAAATCGAACTGAATATACTGACCTATAAACTAAATAGTCTAATATTTTAGTTATGTTTTAAGTTTTATTTATGAAAACTACAGTTTTTCTGTCACAATAAACTATGGAATATAGTTTATACCATCATCATAAATTATATTAAAAGTAATTTAAGTTTTTGGGAGATTTGTATATGTTTTATTACAGTATATATAAATATAATATTTTCATATACATAACTCAGTAATTAATCATTCACCGTACATATGTTTGACGTGTTTCATTTATGTTTCGAATCAATAACATATTCACCACCTCCTAATAACAATGTAAAATATTGATATGGAATATGCCAAAGAAAGTAACCATGGCAACGTGTTTACACCTCCTGATCTATTAAAAAATGTTGTTACTGACGTTTTTGTTTCAATTTAATGCAATAACTTGGTTGAAATAAAAGTTAAATTTGAAGCATTTTTATTGACCCGACTTTTTAAGATATTAGACGTAATTATTTGGATGAATACAGATTTGAAATAACAGTCACTGTGTTATCAATATTCGTATTAAGTGAATTTTCGTATGAAGGGTTGGACTTGAGATGGTTTGAGTGATTTGTTGGAAAAAAATGTATAATATGGGTATTTATATTAAAAAAGGACGGAAGTGGACTTTCAAAATCTCCCGAAGTTGAGAAACATATTGAAATAGAAGAACTTATTCTTAAATTAAATTTCAAAAGAAATAGGAATACACTCCAGAATAATACAAAAAAATGACTTGGAGGTAGATCTGAAACTATTTAAACATGTTCACTGCCAAAGACTTTCGGAGGTAAATTTGAAAAAAAGAATAGGAAATTTCTCGACGTATTTAAGAAAAATAATTCCAGATAAACTTAATTATAAATGAAAACCGATTCTGTTATAGAACCATCGATGCATTCTCAAATTGACTGGGTATATTCGTCTGTAGATAACAAAAATTGCACTTTTACTAAGTTGTAATAATATTTTTTTAGTTGAAAGACAAGTTTATAATGTTTAATTGACATAAACTAATATCAATTTAAGATAATAGTATACTGGTCGAATTATAATTAATATCAGGACTTAATCTTAGCAAATAATGGTAAAAAAAATTCCATTACCTCTGCTGTATTATATAAATGTTTTATTAATTAAATAATATCCACCATCACAATTATTGAAATAATTTACTCAACTTGTTTTCCTATCTTGAACAATATAAAAAATATACAAGTATAAGGTATGTTTATTGTTGTATTTGAAAACATGACAGTAAGTAAATAATATGAATCTTGGTTCCTCATAAATGAAATCTTGGATACTTCATAAACGAAATATTTGATCCTTTATAAATCGAATGTTTGATGATCTATAAATGAAATGTTTAGTCCTTTATTAATGAAATGTTTGATCCTTTATAAATCGAATGTTTGATGCTCTATAAATGAAGTGTTTAGTCCTTTATTAATGAAATGTTTGATCCTTTATAAATAAAAGCTGGGCAGGTGAAATAAAATATATAAAAATTTTCATATTTATTTATAAATAAATTAATGTAAATTTACTGACCTTAATATAAGATTGCAAAGATTAAAACTGATGGGTATCCTATAATAAAATATGGATGACTTAAGAATTAATAAAAGTAAACTCTAGTGCAATATTAATATAAGTGTGCTTGTAACAAATTCTTTGAACACTATTGACTTTAGAGACTTAGAACAAACAAATATAAAATAAAAAGCTCAGTTTGCTTGAACTATACAATGAAATGTGACAAGAAGTATATCAACTTACAAGAAGTGGATTTAATATTAAGGTTTTGATTATAACCAACTTCACCGTCAATTCTTCAGTTACATTTTGAGATACAAAAAGTATAGAATTATTAACAGTCAGTTTAATAAGTTTATCTTGCCAGTTTTCTATTTACAAATAAATAAAAAATAGTTATTGAATATGAATACAAATATATGTACAATGATTTAGTCACGATTCCTCATCATGACCTATAACTTTCAGAGATAATGAAGATTGAATATAAATTTATTATTAATTTAAAGTACCATAAATTGATACTTTTATAAATAATTTAATTAAAAAGGTTTGGATCAAAACTTGTCAATAATTTAATATACAATGTTTCAAAAAAGTTTTTTAAAGTGATCGTAAAGTTAAGTTAAAAATAGAGAGTACAATATAGCAAAATTGCTCAAGATTATGTAAAGACTAAAAAATATTGTTGCCAAAATCTGGATATCAACGATCACCAAAATAAAACTGAGGACTGGACTTAGATTCTAGGATGGTTACAAGTTTCCAAAATATACTTAAGAAAAAGTGTCGATGGAAATATTTTCAAATTGTAATAGTCCTATTGAAACAGATTGCTTGTACTCACCCTCTTCACAATTATAATGTATGTGAAGACGAGAGTAGAAACTACCTCGAGACTTATTAACCGTAAATATACGTTTCAATTAATTGTACTGTACTTTGAATTTGGTCCATTGCATGGGGAACATATCCATTATATTAGAAGCTCTGAAAAACAACTTTCACTTCTATTGCTTCAAATTGTGACCAAACTGGTTAATTTACAATGTTGATTCATTATTTGGACACGATATTGAATAAATGATTATTGAAAATGATATTTTGAATTTATGACATAAAGCACAATTGACATATTTGACATGTAAAATATATTGAAATATACTAACCTAACTAATCCTATCTATCATAGTAAAGGAGATCGGCAATGACCTATCGGTATAAAAACTAACCTAGTGGGGGACCTCATTAGAGCTCCTAAAATAAAAATGATGTCATAGTGTCAATTGTATTTCTAGAAATTAAAGTTGTTTTGTTTAGCTTTAATTATCTACACAAATATCAATTTCAGAAATATAGACCTGTCCTTTACTGCACTTTGATTTTCCTACTTGGTCTTCAGTGCCTGGTGATAAGGTTAACCTAAAAGGCTTTTCGGTAGTAGTTACAACTACGGCAGGAGAATCATTTTGCATGACTGGTTTACTCTGAGGCTTCGCGATACATATATCCAATTCAGACATGTAGAATTCGTTACTTTTGCATTTGTGTTTGTCAGCAAATTGTGATAGTAATTCAAAAGCATTATTTGATGTTTTATCTTTCACCAAAGATAATGAAGTAGGACCTTGAGCATGTTGAGATGGTCTTTTGAATGGCACACACATATCTATTTCAGGAGAATACAAAAATCCGGACGAACAACGGCGGCGAGACCCTGTGATGAGAGATGATGTGATAGGGGCGTCCATCTGGGGCTTTTCCACCATTACGTGTGGGATGCATAAACCAATTTCGGAGACGAATACGAAGTTATAAGCACATCTAATAAACGTATAGGATGGGGAAGGAGCTTGTGAATTTATCGGTCGTTGAAAATAGTAATGATTCTGGGGAAGACATCTTGCCAATCCTGCGTGGTAAGCGTAACCTCCTTTACATTGGCTAGGAGAGACAATATCGAAATTTCGATTATAATACTCGTTCTCTTGATTTTCGACGGCAACAAAGGCCCACTCATTGGTTCTTGGGACGCATTTTTTAATCGATGGAGCGTAGACATGGTCCGGCTCGCAAAGCGTTTCTTTACACCTGTAAAAGCAAAAAAATTAAAATCATTTGTCTAGTAATTGATTTGATACATTGTTTCTTTAGTTTTAATCAATCAATTAATAAATATTGCAAGATAATTATTTATAAAATAAATTTCCTTAGACAAATGATAGCCAAACTATAGGGATACTGCAGCTTAGGGTATGATGCCCGATACAAATTTGGTGACTGAAAATACAATATATTATTGGTGATTAATGGGAAATACATGTTTTATTGTACCTAGATTTTAGTTAAAGGCATTCGACATTCTTCATACTGTCAGATTTATATATGTTGAGATAATATGAAAGGTCGTTCATTATTTTAGTTTTCATATCAAAAGCGTCTGTTTGAAAACAGCTGCCTTAAAGAGAATACATATAGGAGGATCACATAAACGTGAAGATACGTCCTAGTCTATTTGTTATTGTCCAAATTGAAAGAATATTATACCTCTTTGAGTGACTGCAATTTTCGATAGAGTTGGCAATGGCTTTCTTGACAATGTCCGTATCTGACACTACGAATTCTCTTCGGTTAATCAGCTTCTCTTTGACAAGGACCTCTGGTTCCAGAATAATTTCTACATATTGATTGGTTCCTTCGAAGCATCTGATAAAAAAAATCAAAATTAGCACGTCTATATAGTGAATAATTCTATGGTATACAACTAAATATAATGGAATAATTCATATCATATTATAATCTATAGTTGTTATTTAATTATAGATAATATATAAATTTAAGCAAAAGTATTCATGCTTTAACCCAAGTTAAATTGTAAAAAAATAGTCACCCAATGTAACGAGCAGAAAAAGTAATTTCATTTTTAGAACTTTTACAAAAAAGTAATCAACTTCGAGGATAAATTTATTATTAGTTTCAATATTTGAAGTATCCAAATTGTAATTATTACCATAAATTTCTTATTCAACTATACACTTTAAAAATCTACGAGTGAAGAAAGTGTTAAGTTAATTATTCCAGTCAAAAAGCGCAGTAATTCATTCAGAATACAATATATATTTAATTTAATTACTGTATATATATAATATAAATGTTTAA
>JAJNBT010315527.1:0-13615 GCA_028455955.1 Notopais sp. p TS-2021 | reverse complement strand
ATAAATGTTTTTATTTATTACTTTGGTCTTCGTTCTAATTATTAATATATTTGTTTTCCTCTTATATTAGCTATAGTAAGCCTAAAAGTAATGTCATGTTTAATTATGAAATTTATAGACATTGTACCGTAGAGCAATTAAAATTCAGTTAGGCAATAAATACATTTAACATATTGATACAATAGATCCGAATTAGTGAAGTTAATTATTTAAATAAATCTATATTTATTATATACCATAATATATACATTATTTTATGTCACACATTAATAGTTTCATCTTGACGGCAACTTGCGAACACCACTGAATTGATGGAGTCTTTTCTTACAGAACAACCAAAATCCTAGCCCTGTTTTCACTATTTTACTCTCTCTGCCAAGTTTTAACGAAAAGTCAATAGTGCCATTGACGAATTCAGGTAAAGATTGAAAAAAAACCCAGAAGGAGCAGTTATTTTGCTATAAATTCTTTAATATTTGAAATTTTTAACGGAAATTTAGCTCCATGTTCACTAAGATTCATAACTGAATCTGTATAATTGTTTTTTAAATAGGTAAATAAATAGAGCTTTTATAGCGTTTTTAAAATTACCTCTTTTTTTGGGTAGTCTAAAAACTGAATAAATTGTCACATTTCGTTTCATACGCAGGTTATCTTCAAATGAACACTTATTTCGGTAGAAGCTTTAATCTGCAAATATCGTTACTGTATAACAAAATTACTGTTATTAGTGTATATTACAATTATGATCTAATACTATTTCAATTTCTTGATAATTATAGAGCACAAGACAATACTTGAAAAGGTATTTTACGTACTAGCCCTTAGAAATGGACATTTTGTACATAAATATTCAGAATAAATGTAATAATTGTGATTTCAAGAATAATTTTACTGCCAGTAATCCAAATTACCAGTAAAAAATACTCATTTGGAACAAACAGAAAATTTAATACGTAACATTTAAATGTTAAAACAGAAGTCTATGCATTTATATACGGTAAAGTATTGGTTATCAATTATCACAAAAATCTCTTTTGTCCACTAAGTGTTTTTTAAAAGTTCATTAAACAAATCTTTAAAATAGTAACTAAAAAGAAGTCCTCTTGTACAGTACTGAATTAATTTTTTGTTTAAATTGAAAGTTTTGCACAATTTTATGTATAAATAATGATTTATTTAGAAGATAATGATAAAATTCATTCTTTCGCAATTGTATTAGGCTATTAGCTATAAACTGTCCAAGTTGCCTTTGTTTTATCATAACGAACATTCTCCTCGAAAAGAATAATTTCTTAACTGCAATATACATTCATATAGAATGTGATAACCCAATTTTATTGATTTGATCTAATTGCAATTTTTCCAAGCACCTTGTTTTATCCTTGAATGCTGCTGCTGCTGTAAAGAAATTTCACTTCACCCAAAAGTGAAATATGGATTTTAAATACCTTACACTTTTATATATTTATATTCAATTCTGTAGTTTATAAATTTAATCATTACAGGCTATCACTAATCCATTTAGCAAATAAACAAAAGCTAAATTAATTGTTACAATATGTTGAGTTTTATAAATCAGTTTTGAAAAAGTCCATTCTGTCTTTTTTAAAAAGAAAACTGGTGGACTTTTCTTTTTCAAGAAAATGGGCAATTTGGCCAATCCTAAAAGTTCTAGTCGCATAGGGCCTATCTGTGATACATCAGTGGACAAGTGTTATGCCATATATAGCTAAAGGAAATCGATAGTTATTTATTATTATATTACAGAAAATGCAGATATCAAATTATTTTAATAAAGAATTTTACGCTTCTAGACTTTCTCTTTCCAGAATATTTATTCCATAAGAACTTTGTTCAGTTTCAGAATTATATTTTTTACCCTTAGTAACTACAGTTAATTTTGTATCGTTGAATTTATAAGTAAAGAAATTAAAAAAAAATGTACTATTAGTTTCAATATAAAATAATTTAAATAACTTATTATATATGTCATTTTTAGTCTTTGGCAAAAGATAACGAGTTATACAGTAGCAGGACATTGATTTGTTGAAGTGAGGGCATGTTTCTGCCTGTATTTATTCTAATCGTGACAACAGCAATAAATGGAATTGGTACGAGTATGCGAGAACCAATAAGGTTAAAATAAACTAAATTGTTACAGGCAGCCAGTTCTCCGAAACCAATTTAGTTAATAACAAAGCTTTAAAGCGATTTTGGTTGCTTGAGTTGGAGCTATAATCATTAGGTATATTTTCGTGATCATCATGAAGTCGATTTGGACCCGAAAAGGAATCTATTACCATTGGTCGTAGTTAGAAATTCAAGGAAATCTATTGGACAATATTTTAGACTACTATTACGATCCAAATAGACTTTAGATGCTCATGAAAATACGCTTAAAATTAACTTTTGGTAGTACAGTATAAACCATTCAATACTTAAAACAATTGTAGATTCTACATTCATCTTTAATGATTTAAGAATGATGTCGATAAGGGAGAACAAACTAATTTTAGTTTTGAAAGGCAAATATTGTCAAGAGTACAAATAAATATATAATCTTAAAAACGGAAACACTTTAAAAATAACCATCGTTATCACTGTTTCGTAATCTTTGATATGTAGACAAGAATAATTTTACAAGTAAATTTTATTTCATACAAATAATGTAAATAGGAACTGATGAATAGGTTCAGTAAATATTTACAATTTATTAAGTATGAATCATTGTAATGGGACTTTTTTTTATAGAAAAAGCATTTGTGTGCAATATATGTAATAAGCAAGACTAAATCAACTTAATAAAAATTACATTTCTTCAATTATAAATTTCAGTATTCACATTAACTTTTTAAACGGTATTTTGTTGACGCTTCCATAGCATGAAGAAAGATTTTCTCATGTTTTTTGTCTTAACAATTATGGTTTGCAGGAATACAGAAATTAGTGGTTCATTAGATGCTGGAAATAGCATTCTCCGAGCATATCATCCGCGAATTGATCATCATAAATGTATCGAAATTTTAGATCGAAGATCTAAGTAAGTACGGTATTAAATGAAAGATCATAAATACGAATATTTTATTTATAATAGGTTTTTACAGCTTTATAATAGGTATGTACAGCTATATAATAACAATAATATTTAAAATCTAAAGGCTATCTGATTTGTACAGGAGAACTTTGGTAAAGATGAAATAGCCTGGGATGAACTTTGTACAAGTGAGGGGTGAAGACCTTATTTACTCTTTGGTAGCACAGATGATATTTACAATTTGGGGGAGCGCCCCCCCTCAATCAATGGAATGTCGAGAGACGACTGATAGGGGCTACTCCTCAGATTAATTCACAACAAAACAAATGTCAAAATAAAAATATATAAAGAAAATAAAACTTCTATCAGCTACTATTCTTCTGTATGTTCTTTTTCCTCTTGGCCAACAAATCATAGAACGGATTGTGACTGATGCTTTGCCTACAGGAAAAACACTATTATTAACATCAAGATTCTACAATAATATTGACTTTTGAGCACATATATATATATTTAAATTATTACTACAAATATATATAAATACAGTAATAACATTTTATTAGAGTGCCAACAGTTTTTATATGAATCTTTTAAATAATATATATATATACGGTACGTATTCAGTAGTAAGCAGTTGTAATTGATATAAAACTCACTTGATGCATTTAATCCATTCGTCTTTCTCATCGGCAGAGTGGGCGGACATTCGGTAAACTGTGTGCTTCCCTTCCACCACTTTGCCTTCACTGTCAGTCTTGCAGGCCTTGATGAAATCGGTAGAAGTCGCGTACAGTTCGAAACAATGGGGCTTATTGCGGTCGTGAACTTCTCGAACCTGAAATCATAAATAACATTAACAAAGACAATTACCGGTAATCAATCTACTAAATATGGAAAATTTAGTAGAATACTGGCTCTAGCCTCTATCCCCAGAAAACTATAATTGATAATTTACCTCAATGTTCTCTAGAGGAATTATTCCTCTCGGCTCTTTATCAGTGGTGTATTCGAAATAATATAAGCAGTTATCGTTGAGAATAAACCATCTCCTCTTCCACGATTTGTATCTTCCACCCTGCTTCCACAACCAACCTTCGCGATCGGGATTGAAGAACGTGTGCATCAAATCATTGCCATCATCTTCGGGGATCTTGAACGGTTCAGTTTTTATACTGTCGAATAAGCTCTGTTTCGAGAGAACAAATAATTATTAGTTTTGTTTACAATTAAAAATAATTCAATATACTTTTACAAATTAATAGATACCTAGTACCTAGAATAGTGTCAAATAGCGAATAAACCTACCTCTAATAACGGTCTGGGAAGGTCGTCACCATTGTCAATTCCTCTATTCATATTAACGAATTGGTCAAGTGTCTGTTTGTCTTTGACAGCGGGATTGTGTAGGGAAGTGTTGAGCATAATAATAGCGAAGGACAAAACGAAGCAAGTGTCTGGATGCTGGAATATCGACTGATTTAGCTGGCAGTATCTGTTTGCGAACTGTTCCATCATCCGATCGATCTTCTGAGCTTCACCTGGTAACCGAAAACTCCAAAGAAATTGCCTGCAATGTAATTATGATAAATAAATCACATAGAAGAAATACGACAAATAATTATCAACATTTGTAACGCGAGATTAGAATTTAAAAGTGGAGTAATTTCTTTACCTTAACGCTTGCACGAGGATGAGATCTGTGAAGTCGTGGAGACAAACGAACGAGTCTAGTACTTGTTGGTTGAAGTCGTTCCTCTCTCCCAAGTAGTCTCCAATGGCAGTTTTGTTGAGTCCTTCTCCCTTGTGCAAGAACTGGGCGATGTCGTTCGGAGTATTCTGCAGTAGTTCATTCTCTATGAGGTATTCGATGCCTTTTTTGGGGTCCATATTGAATTTCTTTCTGCCAATACTCATTTGTTTCTTCTTTGGATTGTTTTTGCTTTCCTCGCCCGTATCATGAGTCTCCATCTCAGCAGCAACTTCTGCCATCTCATCTTTGAGTTGCTGAAGATAAAATAACAAATATTAATTACAATTTTAACAACTATGGTATACTGTGATTAAATAAAGGATTGTTGATATAGCTGACACATTATCTCAAGAAATAGGTTATCACTTATCAGCTTTAAATTTTTTGATATATTATCGCTATAGTTTAATCAATTAGAATTTAATTAAAAACAAACAATTCAATATGAATATTGCTTAAGGATAATGTACTAAAAGAATACAGACATACGGTAAGCAGATTTCCTACAGTTACACAATGTTTTGTAATTTTATAATGACAGAAGTTCTATAAATAAATCACTGTTATAAATAGATAGGGCCTAAAATATTTTTTAATTTACCTCAAACAGCGAAATATAAAATTGACTATTAGACATAATTTAAGAAGCTCTTGTTTTTCTAATGTGGTTCTAATTTCTAAATTTGAGATCCCTGTTTACTGTATAGATTCTATAGATACTGTATTCCTTTTCTGGTTATGTACAAAAGTTTGTAGTTTTCACTTAACGCCAATAGCTTTAATTCATTCTTTTGTGTTAAGTTTCAGAAAACTTTAATCATAAAAAAAATACTGTAATAGTAAATCTGAACAACTTAAAAATAAAATTACTGACGTATTTAATTAAGAGTTTCAGTAAAGCAATAAAGTCCATCCTTATTTTAATTTGAAGATTATTCATGAAAATGATATAAAGATAGAATTGCCAAAACTATGAGATCATCTACTCTAAGGGAAAGAAAGGAGGAACTTCCGAACAGGCTGTCGATAAGTGATTCCCCCTCAATAGAGAACATTCCAGTACCTATGGGTGTCATATAGCTGTGGATTATTTTAGAATCACTTTATTTTCCAATTAAGACCACCAAATTTAAATGATTGACAAAGAGCTGTTTGTAAATAGGTTTATTTTAAATTAGTTTTGAAAGCTTAGGTTATTTGCAACCTCTTGTACAATTTAATCTCGAAACGTTAAGACAGGAATGATTCACGTAGCCAATAGCCGTATCTGACCTCACCTCTATTTTGAAATTGGGATTCAAAATAATACCAAAGTCTTCTAAAATATTTATCGTTAATAAATATGTGTATTTCCTTAGTTTACTCTACAATTATTCTAATTATATAATTAAATATCGTTACAAATATATTTCTACCTGCTGCTAAATGGCTTTCTTTTTTTTAAGTTTTAACATTTTCCACAAGGGCTAAAATACTTTTTTTTACATAATTATTAAAATATGTGTATGTACAAAACTAGGACAATGTCAATCTCATAGTATGAAAATTATAATTAAGTATAAATGTATAAATATAAAATAGAACTACAAAAATATAGCGTTTTCTGGACGAATTTGTTTTAAAATAAGTATATATATATTTCTTTCTGGCTCGACTATAATTTACAAAAGTCACAAGAAGAAATGCAGTTTTAGTTATTCCAAGACAAGATTTCGCTTAATATTCGAATTGGGAACAAATCAATCCCTCGAGTCATATTTGATAATGTAAATATATATTAACCATTTCATAAAAAATAAAGTGAAGTCCAGGTATTCCAATACTAGGTAGATTCAGTAAAGCCTCTTGAGGGGTTGTTCTAATTACAGTCTTTGATAGTTGTAATAGGGGACTTATCAAAATTAATAAAAATTTAGAGCTAATAATAATAGAGGTTGAGTCAAAAATATTCCTTCACTAAATCAACCTTTTTTTTTAGTATATTATTAATTAATAAGAATAAGTTTAGTATACTTTCGTCAGCTAACAACATCGTGAAATAAAAGTTATTTAATAGTTTGGTTTCGTGTTCAATGTTTATTTTTTACGACTAATACGATACAATAGAATTACAATATTGGTACCTCAACAATTTCACATTGGGATTTAACAAGCTGCGAAATAATCGGTTGTACTCTGATTGAATATGCGGGTAAATCATTTTGGTTAGAATCATTAGTATATTTGGTAGTCCACTTGGGAATATAATCTTGACAATTCCAAACCAAACTACAAGAAAAACACTCCATCAAGTGCCAAAAATTAAGTTTCATCGAGTCTGTTTGCTTATCCATTTCAAAAGGAGTCTCTTCATATTATGTATATGCAAATAGATTTCATTTTTAACTCAATAATTTACGAGATAACATTAGTCCTCTTGAACACTGACTTCTAGATACTAAACAAGGCATCAAATGATACCTACAAATTCAATGATTATTAGAAAGCTATTCATTTGTACAATGTTAATTTAGTCTCATTTTAATTGACACACAACAAACAACGACAAACATGACCTCACAGTGTCAACAATAACCGTCAAGTCATTGCGTTGTTGCGTCTTATCATATGTTCAATCTCGTAACAATATTTTTAATAAAACAACGAAGTGATGAGTTGATAAAAGTATCATTGATGTCCAGATAACATATGTCAACAACTTTACAGAGAGAATTTAATTTTGATACGAGCCTTCCATTTCTTTGACGTCTTTCGTTATTTATATTAGCTATAAGTCCCGAATTTTTTATTAAATAATTTATAATAATGTAAGGTAGATTAGGGAAGAATTAAACATATGTTGATGCTAAATAAAACAATTTACAATCATACCTGGATTTCATGGAGTAATTGCGCTTTCTTCCTTCTTATGTCTAAAAGTAACTGCTGCTCTTCAGGCGTCAAATCTGTAAAGAAAAAAAACTTGTGAAAAATAGTTGACCCAAGGTGGGAATGCTACGACCCAAACCATATCCGTTTGAACCAATAAGTGTGGGAATTTTTTTTTACAATTCGGAAATTAACCGAGTGCGCGCAGGTTGGCGGGAAAATATTTATCAACAAACGAAACATAATTAAAAGAAACTAAGTTCGGTACAATAAGATGCGCTGAAGCAATTATTTTACAAGCAATTGATAAATTATCGATAGAAATCTAATCTTGATGGATTGCGTTAAAACTTTTAGGATGGATGGATGATTTGCGTTAAAATTAATTAGTTAAGTCTAGTGAGAGAGCCTTGGATAATAGAGTTCAATAATACGATCGGAAAAGTTGCCATTGCGTCAGTAGCCCAAACAAAAGAAACGTTCCATTTATAATGAACCAATCATCGGCAAAGAATTCGAACCTAATTAATAAAGCCCAGGTAAAATACTGGTGACCTACTCGGGACAAGGTATCGTTGCCGTTATGATGGAAAGTTGTGGTCGGATCAATTTCGATTCTTATTTAATGCAACAGTCATTCATTGTTCATTGCATGTGTGAAAATATACCAGAAACTTTGCACTAAGAGGCGTAAACCTCTTTTCGACAAACAAAAGGAATCTGTTTTAAATGTTTCCTGCGTGGATACGGTACTCGATCGTGGCCTACATATGATGGTACGGTAACCTCTTCCCTGAATACTACCACCGCTCGCAAATCGGAAATTATACCGACGGAAATGGAGGAAGCGATAAAACTCTCAAATAATAAATTGCAATATCCAAAAGCAATATTGAAAAACATCGTTAATTATAATTAAATTCATAATTACAGACCATATTAAAAGAAATTAACGAAATATTAATCCAGAAAACTCTCTTAACATTTTTGATCTTAAGACAGATTTGTAATCTGTATATGCTAAAGAAACATCTTTCAGGATTTAGTCTCTTGAAGAGTTCGTATTTACAATAGTTTGCTTATCATAGAGTACCGTTGAACCATGTTTGTAAAAGATCAATTATTTCGGAGAACAATTCCAATGATGTTTGTACTACACTAATGTAGGATACGAGGAACTCTTTATTTTCGGTTTCAATAGCGAGGAAGGGAAGAAAACTCGTGAAGCACCTTGAGACTTTATTCTTACAATGAGCCATTCAAATGGGAATTTCGTCAGATCCATTTACCAATAACATTTCTCTATCATCAGACGTAGAAAAATAAATCATGGAAAATGTGTATAATGAATATTACCGTAGCTAGTCAAATTGGGGTCTTTGTTAAGTAAAAATTTCGGTGATCCCACTTACACATTCACATAATAAAGACCACATCATCGTTTTCACAATTTAAATATTTGTGAAATAAAACTTTGAAAAGAAAATATAAGAAGACTAATCAAGAAAAAATGATGCGCAAAATCGTTTTCATAAAAAATAATCGCTGTTGACAATAAGAATAAAATAAATTCTTTTAAAAGAATGCCTTAAAGCTCAATTGAATGGTCATAATGGAGAAAAGTGTTCACAATGGGGCTTCAAAGAAAGATATCAATTTCTACAAGAATAACACGTTTATCTTTTAAGATTTTGCAAATAACATTTATTTGCGAAGTCTTTCTTATAGAAATAACAGCCTGCTAGAAGCCTTCAAATTTCCCAACCGAGGTCAAAACGTTTGCACGAAGACTCAAAAAACGAGGTGAAGCAACGGCGCATTTAAAATTTTAAATGATTGACTTGGTTGTTTCATTACACTGTAGCTACCTTCAGCTGCTCTAAATAAATGGCGTCCTTCGCTGTCCAGTAATTTACACTTTCGCAGTTACGGTTTATGACGGGCGGCGACGAATTTAAAACCTGTGAAATTCGTTCTTTAGCTAATTAAAACGAGGCTGAAATTCTTCGCTCGAAAATACTCTATGATTTAGGGCAATTTTTATTCAGTGCGTGGATAACTGATCACCTAAGGCAGCTGCTACAGTTTGCGCTTCTGCAACAAATACAGTTTATTAATTGTAAACGTTCATGGAAAGCTGCAGCATCTGGCACGTCATTTAAGGTACCATACGTGATAAGAGAGATATTCCGCACAGTATATATTTGTTTCTACTAAGTGGAACGGACTTCAGGAACGCCTAATTGTTGGCATGGCAAAATCATATAGGCTAAGAATGATTTGCGTGCACCAAACACAGGTAACATTAGGGTAGAGTATGAACCACACCTAAGGCATCACCGACTCTGAGGTTTCATAAAAAGGAGACCTTTTTATGTTTCCAATCGACGGGCATTTTATCTATGGAAACGACGATTTAATGTGTCTGCTCCGGTTCACGGTCCCCTATCGTCGGGATAAAGCAAAAAAAATTAAATTCAATACAGAATTTATAGATTTACTTCATGAGTAGAAATAAATTTACAGCATTGTGATACAATGTACATTTTAAGATACATATACATCAAACGAATCTATTACTCATAATATTTCATCCCTAGCATATTTAATATTTTTGTTCAATTGACAAGTATAGATAGAAGATTAAGCAAAATCAGTGAAAAATTATTCTTAAGACGATACTAAGCTATTTGCCGCGTTAATAGGATTACGAATACTAAATAAGCCTAAGCTTAGGATCGGCAAGCAATTTCAAAGGTGATGATTACGCATAGAAGACTCAAAATCATAGGTTATTCATCGAAAGGGCATCCAAATAAAATGTGAACACGGACAATTCACAACCATTTCAGCATCTGTAATAGACATTATTGGAATTTATAGTTAACCATTTTGACCAATGATCAATAGAAACTTGTATAATTATATTGAGTTTCTATTTTGTAATATATACGTTCGTAAATGAATAGGAGACAAATTTTATTTATAATATAGAGTAACGCAAAGATAATTTTATTTATTGATCAACCAACCATCAACTATTGCTTTTAATATATTTTTGTGTCAAAATAACAACGCTATATTGCTTCAAGTTAGTACAATGAAATCTTTGATATCGAATGACTTAATAAAAACAAAATAATTGCCTTTGGTAATAAAATATTGATAATTTACATTACATACGGTAGCATAATGGAAGATAAATATAATGGATGCTTCTGATATTTTACAGAGTCCTACACAATTATTTAGAAGAAAGGGCACTGTGAAAGTTAGATTACACGTATTGTTGTCTACCCCTATAGCCGAGACTGTATTATGCAACCATTCAGATAAACCGCAAATGAGCAATCATGATAGACCCCTGTGGTCTTCTACAGTCTAACTAAGAAATAAAATGGAACTATATGGTTAAATATCTTTTAAATCGTCGGAAAATTAGAGATAACATGAGGGGAATTAAAAATCGTGTACCGGTAGCCATTAATCTTGACCGGGTATAACTTTCGCTTACATTAACTAAGTTCAATTATGGTAATTTAAAAATTAAAACAAGTTAATATTTTTTTGATTATCAGTTACAAGAATTAAGCTATTATATTAGTTTTCAATTGAACTTAGTTCAGAAGTGAATCAGTATTTATTTACCGTACTAAAAGAATTTGTAAATACTTCGCCTAGAATTCTAAAATAAAATCTGATATGGATCCCATTAATTATAAGTTAATTATACTTTAAGTACGTATATTTTAATTATAACTTCAAGAATGAAATAATGCCATTACAATACATATACTGAAGCTAAACAGAGGTGCTTATTATTTTGGAAAGGAGTTACGAAAGCGAAAAGGAACAATTAGTGTAGCAGTTATAAAGCAATTATTTCACTACCACTTTGTTGACAACTTGGCTTCTGTGATACCAGTAATGGAATCTTAAATGTTGGTAAGTTAATTACGGTATCTGTGTTTCAACGGAAAAAGATTGAGTAAATTATTTTTCAAAGTTCACGAAAAGAACATTCCCGTAATTGACTATGAATACTTTATAGGTTCGGAACATATAATCAACCCTATGATTCTTACATTGATACCCGAATCTGACCAATAGGGTTTAAATATTGTCTAATCAAGGTCATACATTCCATAGATTCGTTCGCGGTCAGGGCTAGCGAGAACCTAAGCAGCGGTAACTTAAAAATTGAGGAAAAGAAATTCACGATTTCACGTCGATAAATTGCATTACTGGAAAATTCACAAGTTTATTATCCCATCGGTCGTTCGGTGATTATGTTCAAAATTTGTCGGACGAACATCATTAAAATTAGTTTGAAATCAAAGATGCACAAGACGTTGGCAAGACCCGACAAATCTTAACCGCGTAAAGAGACACTAATTGACATTGTCCCAGAGGTGATTACAAAAGCACTGTGTGTAGTTCCTCTATACTTGGCCTTAGGCCACAACGTCCAGGACATCGATAGAGCGTGGGTCAATAGTGCATGGCGAGATTTGCCCACTTTCTGTGAGTCTCAAACTCAACATATGTTAAATTAACCTCCAACTATCAATATGAGTAGCTATTTGCTTACAAAGAAATAAGCCAATCACAGACGAGGTAACAAAATAAGACCGGTAGCTCATTCAATCTGAAGATTTTAAAGACCGGTAATATATTCACTATGATACTGAAAGGTCCGGACCTTTGTCCTCGAGGAAAGAGATTTTCATGGGGATTAATTTTATCAGTTTAAAAATAGTTCACATTCTAAATTACAATTGGTGAATTTTGTTCACATGCAATTTAGTCAATGTAAAGAGCAATTATTAAAACTATTTATACGCTATAATTAACTTGCTATTTGATAGAAACTGTTTTAAAAGATTAGATTTGGTCAATATTTAACCATAAAAAACACAAATCTAAATTCACAAACTCCAAAATGCCCTTTGAAGCCAAATCCAATGAAGTTGTTTTAGTTTTTTGGAATTAAAAAGAAAAAAATTAATTAAAGTAGTACCGTATATATATATGTCTATTACAAATATTTCTAAACTGTTTTGCGCTCATTTTTGTTCTTTGGGTTTAATCGATTTACCAGGAAATCTTAAATAATATAATTATGGCCCATGAAGACTATTTTGGCAGATTTCAGAACCGGTATATAGAAAAAGATATAACCCTTTAAATTACGAGAGATGTACCGACTACCGATACTTAACACATTGGTTCTATGGGCAGCTATATATATATAATTATATATTTATAAGTTATTTGCCTAGAACTCAGATTAAATTAATTCACGATCATCGTCTCAATTTAAAAAATACATTTGCTTTACATTTTAATAAAAATTTTCTAAATAAAATATTTTTTCAATACAGAAAAAGTAAATTAAAAAATCGTGAGTTTTGAGACACCCAACAATATAGCAAATCATTATTTTTACGATGTGAATTATATATATATAGTAGGTAGGTACATAAAATAATGATACACAACAATTTCTGATTGATAACTACTATAACAATCAAACTTTCTTTTCTCACATGATTATTTTTTTAATTTATCTCTGCAAATTTCGAACCAATTATGCAGTTTTCTAAAATTTATTTATTTCCTTTAAAGTTCATGTCACTGCGCGTTATTTTTACTATCTTAACCCTTTCTCTCATGAATTTTATTTTTGTTTGCTATTTTAATATGTAATTGCCATTTTTATTATTGTCTGATGATAATTAAAAAAGATTAGATATTAATCCTATTATTAGTGATGTACCGATTCACCGGCTAGCACCGGCCTTTTTTGAGGAACCGGCACCGGCCAAATATTCAAGATTTGCCGGTGGCTAACAGATTCTTTTAAGAAATATGAATATTACTGTTTACCGATTTAAATAATATTTTTTATTTTGATTAAAGAAAATACAGTAAATAAAATTGGCTTTAAACCTGATCTG
>JAJNBT010311707.1:0-15687 GCA_028455955.1 Notopais sp. p TS-2021 | reverse complement strand
TCATACACTATATATGCTGTCTTCATACACTATATATGCTGTCTTCATACACTATATATGCTTGCTGTCTTCATACTGGCCATTCGCATTAATCCAAGATATATAAAAGCCAACGTAAACGCAGCATTCACGGACACAACCGAAGAGTGGCGTAAGTTAAAATAAAATACTGTACTGTATATATGTGCGTAAGTCCTAGCCAAAGAGGGCGTAAGCCACAATTAAAGAAACGCGTAACTGAAACTGTGAATAATTAATAAACATTTAACATATATAATACCGTCAATTATGTGCAGACAACCTACTGGCATATTAAAAAATAAGTCTAACCTTTTAACACCCTGAAATATTCATGTGGTTTATACAGGGTGTTCGGAAAGTCACTATGCACTTTTATAATCTTATTCCACCATGTATAACCAATCTGTATTAGAATAAATAAATCGACAAATAGATTCCGATTTTAGTGTTCGCTAAAAATTGGAGACATTTTATTGGGGACAACATTTTTCACAATTTTATTCAGACACTGATAGGTTTTATAATGTGAATAGAACGTGAATTTTTATGCAAAAATCCAAAATATTTACCCAGATTGTAGTGTTTAGTGATTATTCAGTATTTGTATGAGTTGGAAAAATAAAGATTTTGTTTAATTTAGAAGCAGGACTTGTCTAAATTTTGATTATTTTGCTGTGTATGTCAGTCATTTTACTCACTGGATTAAAAGAAAATTAAAAACTTAACCAAATATATTTTAGTGAAAAAATTAAGGTGATTAATTTTGAAAGTGTAGAATATCTAAAATAAGTTGAAAAGGCTGGTAAACTATTGCTTTCGAGTTCATACGAAAGTATTGCTTTCTCTCGCATATTTACCAAGATTTGTTTATAATGTAAACATTGATACAGTCAACCATTTTTATTATATAATTTACCACATTATAAATAGAATTACTGTATACGTATACGTAATATTATAGAACAACACTTGAATGATTGGATTTTTGGAACAAAATTATCTGAAATATAAAATTGGAAATTTTGAATAGAAGATTGATATAAAAAAGATTTAAATCTTTAGTTCATATAAAAAAACTATAAATGTATTTATTATTTTCATGACATTGGTGGAATGATGCGAGCCAATCAGGAAACTACTTTCACAATCCCAATTGCCATTCATGCACCAATAAGATACGTTTAAAAAATTCGTCAATTCTTCTTTCGATGCCAAAAAAATAATTGTTTGCGACTGGAGTCTAAAAAATCTTAAATATATTTCTGTTTTTTTTACAGCAAACGATTTTCGACGTCAATAAATCAATATACAAAGTATTTTGAAACTCTACTTCTGCAATATTTTAATAGGATATTTATTCAATTGGATTGGTATTTAGAGCTCGTTTAAATCTTTTAAATTTATTAAATATTTCTTTACGAAATATCAAAACTATTTATTTTTTAATATTAAATATATATTAATAAAATTGTAGAATTTATTTCTAGTATTTTCAGTTATGAATCACAGTACATCCACTCCATTTTTTTAACCCCGAATATATATATCGTTATTTGTTAGTTTAGTTACCCTTGATAAATTATAAGTCACTTTCATTTTAATTTTTTTTTTAAACGAACGGTACAAATCTTTTCAAAATTAAATTGCTATTCCTAAACTAGAGTATTTAAGAATTTATTTTCATCTGATTTTGAGAAAAATGAATTGGATGATCAGATAAGATCGAATTACTTTACTGGTATAGTTTCATAACACCAGATTTGACTTTCTGCCATTTCTTTTTGTGGGATATATCAAAAACTAAGTTTATTTATTGCACAAGAATAACAAATCTTCATAAAAAGTATCCGACATTGATGTGCAAACATTCCGATGACAATACTTGCTGATGTCGGGAATGTATGTGTTAAGCGTTGGCCCCAGTGCTATGAAAAACGTGGCTCACACAAGTCACACGTAGAAATCTATCAGTAAAATAATTCGATCTTATCTGAACATTGAATGATTAGTTTTTCAAAATTAGGATGAAAAAATGTCTTAAATACTCTGGTTTAATTAAGTGAAGCAATTTTGAAAAGATTTTTCAATTCATTCTTAAAAAAAATCTGTAAAGTGACATATGATTCACCCTTATATACAGTATTGTTAAAACAATAGCATATTTTTTCGTGTACATATATAGCCAATCTATATTGGAATAAATATCACTTGTCAACTAAATCGAATCTCATTGATGTTCATTGGAAATTGAAGGCAGTCTATTGGTAGAGAACATTTTTCAATATTTTATAATGTATACGAATATACACCTATTATTATGCACTATTTGGCATTGTATATTTTATCAAAGTAAAATCAGCAATATGAAATGATATATTCAACTATACAACCACAGAATAATTTATAAAATCATAAAAAAGAAAAGTTCAAAATAATAAATAATTATTAAATTTATTTCTGTAACACGAACGTGCGAGAATCAAATGAAATTAAGCAGAAATTGGAGAGCTAAACTTGTGTCATTCAAGTGAACTATATTCTCGAACAGTTGATGAGTAGATAGACAACTTGAAACTCTTATCAGATGGTTTTCACTTTCTTCTTTGACGAGATTTTGTGCAGATTTCTGGCTTATTAGCAATCATTGCGGTGTACAAATTACGTGCAAGATATTTGAATATTTTGTTTCACTTTATTTGGTAAGTATAAACAATTGGAAGTTCTACTTCTCTGACGGACATTCATTCATTTTCTTTTGAATGCATATGTAGTACAGTATTTTAAAATCACGTAATGGAGAAATTTCAGAATCAATTTACTTTTTTGATTTTTATGAAAATGATTAAAATTATTTTCAAAAGTTTGTAACTAACTGCTGAGTTAAATTAAATGTATTGCAGGTCGTAGGTCACTCTCAAAGGAGACTCTCAATCAAAATTTATATAAGTTTGCACAAGTAAAAAATATTGAGAATATTTTAGCCTAAAGTTTCACTTATACAGGTAGATAATATCTTTTAAGTATAAATTTCGAAAAAAGTTAAATAGGTAATATAGCATCGAAAGTACAGTCATTTTGAGTACTTTTTCCACATTATTTCTCAAAATCCTCTAGTAAAGTGACTTGGTTAAAAAAATAAAGATTTATCGAGGATGAATAGTCTCGTTATCTCAAAATTTATTTCGAACATCTCGAATAAAAAGTCTTTTGAGAAGCGACCTTCAATAACATTTTCTGTCAGTTCATCAATGAGTTTTGATTGCGGAAACTGTGAAAGAACTGTTATGGATCAAATCTAATGTAGTCTTCGTAAAAAAGCATAAATTGTGGAGTGTTTAATATTGGCCTTTTATATATAGAGTCAGAGTAATTATAACAAGACTCCTCAGGGATCTAAGCCTAGTTATAAAAAAACCCGTTGAATTAGTCTTAATGGAAAAAATAAATTAATGAAAGGTTAAGTTGAAAAAACTAGAATTACTCTACAACAAATGAGCCAAAACTACACTAAAAAAATGTATTTAAGTTTGATTTTGTATAATAACACATAATTCAATGAGGGTTTTATCGGGTAAGGTTTTTGTTCAATAGGGGTTTTGTCATGGACTTAGTCTACGTGAGAAACTATTAATTTCAAATATAAAAGAATAAAGCAATTATACATTTATGCTCATAAATAACAAGTATCCTTCTAATAAGAAATTTGAGACAAGATATTACCAAGCAAGACAAATTTCAACAATATTTCGAAGGACAAATGAATAACTGTTTATAACTTTAATAATATAATTCTCAACGTAAAAAAATGATGATAAACAATTTCAATTTCAATATATGACTTTGAGAATTAAATTTGCTTTGACTGCAATGTTGCAAAAAAACATTTAAATTGTTTTTTTTTGGGGGAGGGGAAATATTGTTTTTTGAATATGGAATATACTTAATTATTTTAGATAGAAATATTAGCTTCATTTAGGAAATATATCCAAAATTCAACCTACTTAGATACAGGTATAAATATTTTCTAATTTTGTGTTTTTAAATTTTTTTCAAAGTGAAACTAAAGAGGATCTATATAAAGAGTATCAGCTTCAGCTCATTGTATCATATCAATTTTATTAGAATAAATTTGGTGTTTTAGTGTTAATTCTCTATGGGGAAATTCACAAAAATTTTAGATTTGTTGTGATATTCATATTTTATGATAATCTTATAAAAAGTAAATTTCATATTTGTAAAATTGAGGATTCAATTTACACTGGTATTGTTTTTCGTTTAAGTATATAGTGTGACTTCCCGCTAAACAATCTTTATTCGTTTATATTCTTTAGGACTAACCTCGCATAGAGCATTAATTCTTTTCAATAAAACTTACTGTAAATATATTTCCAATAATTTAGTCTTTTCTACACAGTAATTTACAAGAAAAACTCCATATGATCTTGTGAAACTTCAGAAGATAATTGAGAAATTCTTCTGAATTTTTCTAAAATTGGTGAACATTTATCTTTTAATTAGAAATAGCTTTTTGTTTTAAAATTAATACCGGCCTCGACTTTATACAATTTATATTTTTTTAAATTAATATTGGTTGAGATTATATCTTAAAGCTTTGATAACATATTAAAATTACACGTTAACAAATAATTATTTTATAATTTATTTATCAAATTCTTTTCCTGAGAACTTAAACATATTGGAAAATAGTTCTTTCAACAAACGTTTTCACTTTAGGAACGGTCAACAGAAATGTATTAATTCTTCAATTGTTCAACTATTATCTATCTTGTGATTTTTGCTTTAAATGTTTCAAGTTTATTTGTTCATTATAATTTTTTGCAGCTAACAATATGTTTGACCATTCTCGTCAAACATATTGAAAAATTAACAATTTCATATGTATACTACATACAGCAAATGTAAAAGACCCACAGATCACTATATGATAATTATAGTAAACGTATATAGCAAATAAACAAATTGTGACTAGCGATAAACTGATATATATATAAATGTTTGCCACATGCCCATTAGTGCACCAGAAGTTGTTGCTAAATAAAATAAGTTAAAACTTTTTAAAAATAACCTTTCGTTTTAAAAAAACGTGTTTTAAAAAAAAAACGTCCTTGTTTTTTTTTGGTTGCATCACTTGCCTTTGAGATACACTTTCATATTATATAAATTGTTAGAGATTAAACTAACAAACTTTGTGTATACAAATGTAATTTTAAATATATTTATTTGCCATTATAGTGCGGCTCTAAATTTTTTCACAATTCGATAAAACCTATACTGTAATTAATTATCTTTTTGAAACCGGTTATTTACGTACTGAATCTTCGTTTTCTGTCCTACCTTCGTGTGCTATTTACGGAAGAAGCTCCTACAACAATGTACTTATAACTGTTTTTATCTGAATTCCTGCTTGAAAAGAAGAAGCCCTCGAACTTTTTCACACTGGGGAAATATTCTGTTCCTGTTTTACGGGAGACCTTGAATCCATCGTGACCTGGAATGACCTTATCTGGAAATTAATACATATTTCCAGAGATGAACTGCATCTTGTGTATACATTTAACTCCAGTCGAGGTGGACCAGTTTTTTTACATCGAAAACAAGATAAAATATAGGTTATATGTACACAAAATATTATAAATATTAGAAATTTTATAATTTAAATATTGATTATGTAATTATTATTATAAAAATGTAAATAATTTGCGGTTTTCGTAATCAAAAATATTTTTTGTAATTAGACATTTACTATCGTATTATTTAAGACATATTATTAAAAGTGATATTTTGAAAACCATTCAATTGTAATAATTACATATAATAGAATATTTAATAACTATCTCCTTGTTTACCAATGAATTGCATACATAATATTTCTAAAAATGTTGTAATCAATGTGGTTTAATTTAAGATTTGATATCAAGAGTGGAGGCATGTGTTAAGGTCTCCGTCTCCACTGAGGCCATATTATAAACCTATTTTAAAACAACAATTTTGACATAGATGGGAATATTTCGTATATTTTATGGATGAAAGTCAGCGTAACATATTTGTCGTAAAGTTTGAGTTGATGCGCTCTTTTAACTATATTATTTTTATTTTCAAATCTGTAAAGAGAAATAAAATATACACAAATTTAATCTTACACGGTTTCTTTCTTCAATATTTGAAAACAAAATAACTAACCAAGATTAATTCTGATTGTAAAAGAAACTGTTAAGACAAAATATCACACGAATCTAACAGAATATTTCATCTGCGTCCAGAATAAATTGCTTTCTATAATTACATCTTAACAACGCATGAAATCTTTCACTTGACATCAGATCATTAGTCCCGAACCTTTTGGCATGAAACGAATTACTTTCAACTATTGTAAAAGGATTAATGGAGGAGTTATTAAAATCGAAATTATAATTTATCCAAATAATATTTTAAAATGTCTTTATTAATGTTATAATTTAACGCAGTATTTTTCTTTTTTTCAGGAAACAGACTCCGAAATCGATTTGTTTGGAGAAGTCCTACTAAACAACCCTTCAATATTAGTGTCCGGATTTCTGGTCGTGCTAGGCATTCTCGATATCCTTACTTCATTAGCTTGTGTGGCACTCAGTGCCAGAGAAGCTTGCGGAACCGGTGCTAATAAGATGGGAGTCTTCACAGTTCACGAGGGCCATGATAAGAAAGAGAGACTCTACAAATGGCTGGGACAACAGAAGAATATATTTCAAGTGGTAAAATAACTATATTTTCATTATTTATAGGCGATATTTTTATCCAACCCAAACTTGAAAAATAATTTCCAGAAAAACTTCAAAAATAACTCCTTCTCATCAGACTTTAAATTATATTATTTACATTTATAACCAAATACAGAAGATTATTTATAAAAGAATGGTCATTTAGTTGCGTTAAATTATTCCACCGACAATAAATAAATATTTAAATAATCTGTAATGACATTATTTTATATCGAATTATGATATTTTTGGAGCTAATTTCGTTAACTGATCAATCTCAAACTTGTTTTTTATTGATCACAAGATAATTTTACGCTTTATACTTTTTTCTATTGTTTATTAGCTACGGTGTATATATATATCTCGTGTGTGTAATTAATTTGAAAATGTTTACACGGTGCATTAAGTATGATAAATTACCCGTTTCCAATTATAGTTAATTTAGTAACAGCGTTTACGAAGAAATCATTAAATTTAATTAATCTAAAAAATAAATTAAAATAATTTGCTTAACAAAATAAATAATATATTTTATTATAAATAGAATTATGTACACATCAATTATAAAACTTTAAAAACATTTGGTATAGACTATAGAGCATCAATCTACTGTATATCTACACCAAATCAGTATGTTTGGAGTCCGATATTTAAGCAAATGATAGTTCCTTTAGTAAGTTCGCTTTGTAATTTCTTAAAAGATAATATTTATTTCTTTGTGAACGACCTCAAAGAAAAATCAGTTTGTAGCTGTTATAAATATATTTTAATCTACATTTCGACGTCTAACATGCGGTATTTTTAAGTTAAATACTAAATTTTATATTAACGATGTTTGAGCAAAAATAAAATCGTTTTTTTAAATATTTTAGTTGTAATTGATTGGTTTCCTTCCTCGTTTTGTTTTTGCTACTTTGTTCAAAAATATAAAAACAAAACGAGGAATTAAATATATATATACTTCATTACTGGGAAATCATAAAAAAATAGAAATTATTCTTCCGATATCGTAAAATTTATCTGTAAATCTAATAGGAATTATTGTTCTATTTCTTGTCTTAAAAACTATTAACTCCATTTTCTACAAAGTGGCTCACGTACAACGATTCCAATTTCCGTTGCAGATTATAAAAATAAGTGCATTTGCAATCACTATTGTCAAGTCAATTTGTCCATTAAAGAATTGATTCGTTGTTGTTTTTTTCGAACGTTTTTATTGTAACTCTGGTCCACATCCGGACTTGTCGACGTCCCTTTTTAAAAATGCTATCCAATATATTTGACCCAAGCAGTCGAAAATAGTCGTCCGTAGCAATATACTTTTAGAATGCATTCATCGACCGCAATATATTATTATAGGCTACCCGAAACTAAATGCTGGTCATCAGCTATATGGCCAATGGAAATGTTTCCACATTTATTTTTTACGGCAATATATGAATAGGATCTATCGTTTTATCAATTAGAGTAACGAGATCTTTTGTATTTTTAAGAATAGAGTTTTCTATATCGATACATTTATATTTAAAATTTACCAACACACAGACATTTGCGAATTTTTTTTATTCTTCTGATGTTTTGTTATTTTTCAACATTCCGTAATGGTTTTCATTCTAAATACGAAGTTTGTGAATAATATGAACATCTTTGAAAAACCAATTTCATATCAAAACAATTCAATGTAGATTTATTTACTGTCGGAGGCATCGACCGTGAGACAAGTCTTCAAGTACCTTTCCTCGAACTTAAGGCTCATCTTCACTGTCGCGGGCATCGGTACCTTTCATTGATTAGCAATGGACATAATTTGCGTTTAATCAAATGGTAAACCAATAAGCGTCTAACATAAAATCACCGAAAATTCATTGAAATTCAATTAAGATACACAAATATTATTGCATTATTCCTATATTGAAAAAATTCCATGCTTTATGACAATATTCACTCGTTAAATAAAGACTTAATTAAGTTAGTATAACAACTCCTTTGTTGCACATTCATATTTTTACTGTACATGTAATAACAATATTAATTATTAATTAGAAGAAAACTCTACCAAGCATAGAAAACTATTTGGTAGAGTTTTTTCTAATTATACCAATATTGTAAGTAACCTGAGCAGTCCATTTTCAGAAGAATATTAATTATGTTAAAAAACTGAACTTTCCTTGAAATAACATTAACAAAAATGTATTTTATGGCACTTAACCTGCATTCAGTAGCTATACAGGGAATAAAACTTCTCACAATTATACGTGCATCTAGAATTCTAACGGAACAAAGTTTCGTTAATTATTGTGAGAATTTTTGGGTAAAATTCAGGTTCAAGGGTCTTCTCATATCTGTTCACATTACGACATTTTCAAATTGTTTTAAATTGGTATCGTTCTACTTTTTTTTTGCATTGAATAGACTTAAATTTTGGCAAAATTAACGAAAATGAGATTATGCGGTAGACGATCATCTTAAAATAACCTTACGATTCTCACGAAAACCTCAGAGCTAAAATATAAAGAAATGCGGCATTAAATATGATAAGTTCCTTTCGTTAAGTGTTTTTAATATAGTAATTATAAAGAATAAAGACGTCGCTATTAAATTGTATGTATTATAATTAACATTTATTTATGTTCAAGGCCTCAATAAATCTATTTAAATAAATACATATTGTACAATGATTATTCAATTTAATGTCTTATATATATAAACTCAAATGAACTTTCAATAACAACTCTAGTAGAAAATTGGGATATCTAAGGTACAATATGACACAATTTTTGTTGAAAATAATCATGAGACCTATTTCATTCTTGATATTCCCTAACTGAAAACTAAATTTTAACTTATTTAAGTTTATCTAGTGATTTCATACGTATACGTTTAAGTTTTGTTTATTGAAAAATAATCATTTTGTTTATAAATATTAATTTTGATATATAGTCTGGGCCTACATCATCTGCTTTTAAGCATATAAATCTTTAAAAGATTTGTTATTCAGTGCAGAGGTTTTCAACTTATTTTGTCCGCGACACCCTAATTCTATTAGCTAAATGTGTGCGACACCCTTGTTACAAAATAATGCATTGAAATGTGTCGAATAGTTTGCATCTATAACAATACAACCATTTAATCAAGTGGTATTTATATTATAATTATGAAATTCATTTAACAGATTCTTTTTTAAATAACTATTCCCATTAATAAAAGGTTAATTTGAGTCGTTGAATCAGTTTGCTTATAATTATCGTGACACCCCTCCATAACATCTCGATGCGACAACCACTGCTCTAATTAATCGTTTTAATTTTCATAGTTCAGATCTAAAGTTAACTACAAATTTTACTTATACTGTCAGGGAATCACTAATTTAACAATATTTACTTTGAATGGTCTGTAATTTTTTTTAGTTTTCATTTTTCAAAAAAAAGAAATCGGAATCAATCATATTCTTTTCAATATCAAAATAAAAAATATATTACAGTGGATGAATTTGAAAGTCCCACATTTCTAATACAGTGTGGGATATTAATTAAGTGCATGCTAAATATATATATACTGTATATATACAATAACAAATTTATCTAAAAATATTTTCAAATCTTAAACTAAATGCGAATTTCGTGACAGTAAAATGTTACCTACTAACTAGCATTGTACCGTTTAATTTTTATTACAGTACGGGGCCAATTATAATCTTATATATAAGTATATAACATACAAATGATAAGAATGTCATTTACTTTATATGTTACGTGAGGCATTTTCTAAATCACAGGAAATCAACATTTAAAGTAGCGCTGTCCCTAGATTTCGATTTTTCTTTCATAATGTAGAAATATTTAAATAAATGAATGATGTAATGAACATATGTTTTCTTCAATATTAAATATTAGAAAGATATCATACATTAATTAAGTTATTCTATTAAAAAACCGTCGATAAATGAAACAAAACAAAAAAACTTTTATGGAGTAATAAACATTGGCATATGATATTAAAAATGATTGTAATAAGGAAACTTTTTAATATTTAAATAAAACCATAATATTATTTCTATAAATGTACCATTTAAATTACAAGACTAAGTTATTTATACTTAGAATACAGGTTTAAAGGATTTTTTATAATACTAAAACTATAATCATGTATGATTTTCTAGTGAATAAATTAACCTATGTCATAAAAAGCTTTCTGAAAACAGGGTAATGATGCATGTAGTCAACTATTTTTTATTATAGCTTATTTAATGCATTACTCTCTACAGCAGTTGTCATTGAAAAACGACTGACTCAACATGGAGATTGACAGAATATTAAAAAATAATGATTTTTAGTTTATAAATATTATAATGAGATCCTGGGAAATGAGTTCACTTTACCTATACGGGATCTCTGAATCTGATACATATACACTCATCTAACCTAATTTGTATTAGCTTATACAATTATAAAAATTATTACTTATATATATATACAATATGATAAATAATATTTACTAATTAAATATGAAGCTGGCGGTTACTGCCCTGGCAACTCGTATGCTACGATATTTGATAAAAAAGTAACTAATGGGATTCATAAATTGTAAACAGTTGAATAACTATAGAAACATTTCAGGATTCCTCACACCATGGACCGAAAACTGTACCTTCTCAGTTCGTACCCTTGACATCCTCTTCGGGTGAGAGCTCTCCCAGAAGGAAGATTAAATCTCCCATTTCTCACTCGACGGAACCGCTTCTTCGTCCAGTATTGATCCACCACAAGAGATCCGAACCTATATCATCATCGAATTCCTCCGGTTCTCATAACAGATCAACCGACCAAACTCGAACATCACACACATCTTCGAAAGTCTCGGCGGAAAAAAACAAAAACCATTCAGTTCTTTTCCTACAACCAGAAATGGCCCCAATGCATAAAATCAAACACAAAAAGAAAACTTCCAGAATGTATTCTCTTCCTCCAATGTTTGATTCGGAATATTTTGTCAACGGTCCAACTCCCTCTGCGTATGCTCCCATTCATCAACATCACCGAGATGTTTATAATATTCCACATGGAGGTTATAATTCACTGCCGCCTTGTCCTCAACACCCATATGGTCAACCTCCTCCACATCTTTTATATTACGCTTCGCCTCACAGGACTCATTACATGGGCGTTGAGGTAAGTTACACATTTTTAATTATAAAATGTTACAAGATTTATTTAGTATTGCTTTCTTCTTAGGAAGTTGTTGAATATATATTGCATGTTCTATACTATTTACGATAATATATACATAACTAAAGGATATATTTATTATAGGATGTGTGTCTTAATATCTATACAATATATTTTGCTGATTAAAAGATTGGAGAAACTATGATTTATTTAAGAGTAGTTTATTCAATCCACTCAAGAAGAAACCACGAGATAAAATATTTGGTCATCTCCGACCTTCTATTCCGGTATATATCTTGCAAAAATTTGTCTTTTCTTAAATTGTCTCAACACTGAATTCCTATTCTAATGATTGAAAATATTGTTTGAGAAGAAATGTCGGCTGCAGTACTACGAAATCATTTGCTTCTATCTTTGAGTGTCGTTATTATTTAAGACTGAAAAATTAAGTTAAGTTTACATGATCTATTCCATAAATCATTCCAGTATACATATACAGTGTACGGTATATTCTACTTAGATTAATTATTTTGCTGTTGTTGTGGCGGTCTTAACAGCGAACAGGGGCCTATGTCCCTATATCTGTGGCCAACCCAGATTCTCTCCCAATGCAGCAAGCAACCTCTCCACTGCTGTTGGGTTCTGCCAAATATCTTCAAAATTGTTTGCAGTTAAATATCTTGCAGAATCTGTTATTGGATGTATTTGTGGATCGATGATGGGTAGGCATGTTGTTAAAATATGTGATTTGTTTGTTCTAAATAGAGCTATGGAACATAGTGTGTTTCTTGCGATTGGTTTGTGCGTGGAGCAGGTCTGTTTAATATTTTATTGTGTGGTTTATTTTGTAATGCGTTATGGTTGAGTAATAGTTTTCGTAATTTGTGCGACCCTCTGAGATTAAATCAGGACAAGCTACATTCTTTGTATTTCGAGTGAAGTCTCAGCTTATTTAGTCACCGCTTGAACATTTTGGATCTCCTATCCTTTTTTAGATTTGATGATCATTCTAAATGTAACCTAATTATTCTTTAGTTTACATTTATTACTCTGCTTTCGTCTCTATAGTTAAGTGTCATTTTATACATGCTGATAAGTACTGTACCTTAATTGCTTTATTTTGTTCCATTACTTGTGACAATTACAAAATTAAAATAGTTATATATATGTATATACAGTATTTACTTATATAATTTTTGTCAAGAAATTTCAAATTAACCGAACTAAAAATAGTCATTTTCTTATAATCCAAAAGATATTTTCGTAAATCGTAATGTTTTGTACGAACTGTATTATATAATCAAAAGATCGTTGTAGTATGAAATCAGAATTTCTTCTGGCTGGCAATATTTCAAAGAATTTTTTTATCGCAAATCGAAATTAAAAATTATTTTTATTTACAACGAACGATCTCATTTATACTTGTACGGTAATAATAAATTATGTTAAGTTTGTTGAATAATTGACTTTATTAACGGTAGCGATGTTCCGATTCCATAATTTTATCGATTCCGATACCAGATTCTTTATTTTACCAAAATGCCTATTCCGATTCCATAATATCACTAAAAAAAGTAAAAAACGAATACTACAAAGAAGGTAAAATGCCGTGATTATAATTTTATAAATGAAATCCCAAGTTATATAATAGAAACGAAGTATCGGGGTATCTGTCTATATTAATGCCGATTCCGCAGATACCGATTAATCGGAACATCTCTAATTAACGGATACATAAAGGTCCCTTTGAAAATAAAATAACTACTTGTAGGCCCTAAAATGCAAGTGACATAAGACTTGTTAAAATACAAATATGAACATTGAATTTCTTACAGGAACGCTCAGCGACATTAGCCAACGAGAGAAGTAAAGGTGGACACACGAAATCTCATGATCCAGAGAAACAAAAGAGGAGAAGAGAACGAAAGAAGAGACGAGAAGAAAGAGAGAAGAGAAGGAATCAACCACTGACTGATGAGCAAATAGAGAACTCTTATACGGGTTTTGATAGAGAGATAGCCGAAGGTTTCATTAGTCTCACTATGGAACCAGCTAGATCACATCGAAGAAGATGTGGAAGTGATCACAATTCATTTTAATTAATTGTTATAAAACTTCTTTAGCTATAAATCAATAAAATGATTCCATAGTTGTATGAAAAAAGACCAGATGTACCCTGTAAAGAGGACTACAGAAATTGACATCTAACAAATTTAAAACGCTTCAATTGTGAAAAATTGAAGTTTGGACATCAACTCTCTTAAAAGTTAAAATATTTATAAATATATATGGGAGGGTGTTATCAGATCTGCTAATATATATATATATTTAATTAAACATTTAATTCATTTATCATCGCTTCAAATAATTAGTTTGTATATACCGTACTAAGAATTACAGTTGCTCAATTGTGAATAGTTGGTTTTAGAATATTTATATTTTTGAAAAATATTTAAAATTGATAGAGTATTGATTCAAACATTTAGGAAAGATAATTGTGTAGAACAGGAAGCGAGAATATATATACTTGTATATTTGTCTAATTAATTTCCTACAACTTCAGTTTATAAAAAACAATTTAAATTGGAAAGATTATTATTATAAAAAAAAGTTAACAATATACTGTACAATATCTACAGCTACAATGATCGTCTAGCAAATTAAGATGGAAACGCTTCGCATATACGGAGCAATATTATTAGGATTTCTTCACTTATCAATGAAGTATTCACATTTTAAGATATCTCCAGTTCAAACATTTATTTTTTATCATCGGTTGAAATATCTATGGGTTCATCAAAACCCATTATTGTTTTGTAGTGGGCAACGTCTTTAAAGTGATGCGGGCTTAAAAATAAAGGAAACTTTTTAACAAAGAAGGATGTAAACATTGTAGGCAGTTCAGGTACAGTCACTTCTTTCACATCAAAAATAATCTGAAAAAAAATATTACACATTAATCATTGAACTGGAACGTATCATAAATCTGATAAAAAAAAAACAATACAGATTACCAAACTGCTGAAAATTCCCTTTGTAATTCGACTGGGTTATAAACAGAAGAATAAGATTCTCAGTTCCAGTATCTTCCTCTTCTCCTAAACTCATTTATTTTGTTCTCAATCAGAGATTATTTCAATTTAAAGTTTGTTATGGCTATCTATTTGGTCAAATAAAATTAATATACCTAACGTAATATTGAAAACTATTATCAATATATACTCCGGGAAATCCTGTGATCTGTTTCATGTCCCTGGCTGAGTTATCCATTTTATCCTCAGACAGTCCTATAATCTAAGTGACATACGGAACATATTAGAATTACAAGAACACTGGAAACTATTTTGTTTCTCAGTTGCTTCAATATAATTTAACGACCATAGATTTTATGTAACAAAAATTTATCTGGGAATCATTCATTTTAAATTCATTATACAGTAGCTACATGATTATATCAGAAACTCTGGGTTTTAGCTAGTTCTGTGGAGACAAAACCCAACGGAGCAGAAGGAGAAACACCTTGGCTTCAAGTTTAAATGTACATTACAGTACCGGTATATATTAGAATTTAAACCTAAAGGAAAAAATATGAATCTAATATTGGTAAATTTCTAGGAGAGCTTCTGGACTCCAATCGTTTAGATTTTTTAATATAGTATTCCTTAGCATGAGAAGAATGCAATGACATATATATTTTTGGGGGCTGATGAGTATTTTGCCTCCACAAAGCAATTGTAAAGTGT
>JAJNBT010310490.1:0-10811 GCA_028455955.1 Notopais sp. p TS-2021 | reverse complement strand
ACGTAAAATAAGTAAATACGTAAAATAAGTAAATACGTAAAATAAGTAAATACGTAAAATAAGTAAATATATACATAAAATCACGGATCGGCAATATTGAAATCTGAAAAGTCGATTAAACATATTATTAGAATGTGCTCTCTCATCGGAAACGTAACATTCTAATTTGTAGTCAGTTTTTAAATATGTAATTAGTAACAAATAAGTTAAACTTAAGAGTATCGTAAATGGTACAATGATTGTTATATTATATCCTTGGTAAGAATATTAAACATTCTATTTATAATCATTGACTCAATTCTCATAAACAGACTTAATTGCATTTCTCGTCAGAATTGTTTCAAACTTATTCAGGCATAAATAAAAACGTTGTTTGTTTACATATTTTTTCCCGTGATGTTTTTAAACAAACAAAAAATTCTCTTATAAATATAAAATAATTATATACGTTAAAAAATATCATTTCATATTTTAATAGAGTGACTCTGAAAGTGGATAAGAATTTGTTATTACATTAGACGCCGTTGAATTAATTCTGTGGTCGATAAAACAATTAAATAGAATTTATGTGACACAAATTCAGTAAAAATAAACAAACTAAAGTTCAAGGTTTTCAGTCTGCTGTCAATTTAACATTGGATCAATTGTTGCAGTCATTTAGTAATGATAGGTTAGAAAAGGTTTTATTCGTTTCACATCTCACGACCAAAATGCACACGGATGACCAAGCATTTCTTTGCAAAAACTTTAGGTCGTCGTTCGCTTTAAGTTCTCCAATACACATCATTGTCTTCGGATGTTACGAGAAGTCAATCGCTTGTTTTGATTTCTTCAGATTTATACAACGCAGTAGTCGACAGGAGATTTAACAAGTAGCTTTTATTTGTTATATATTGGTCACACAGTTGCAATATTATGCAGTAATGACACAAATTTAGGTCATACGTTAGAATTTAGATCATTTATATCATGCGCGATAAAATAAATTATATTAAACTTTACATATATATCTTTATTACTGCATGATCATTCACAGCCAATGCACTAATTTAACTTTGTGTTCAGAAGTTTCAGGTGGTATAAAATCACCGATTCGAACAAATTGTGTGCTAAAGCAGACAAGGTCAAGCTACTGATTTAAAGTTGAAACATATTAAAATATTACCTATAGTTGATTTCAATATAAGTATATAATTAATATTTTATTTTTAAAATTTTCAACAAACAAATATATTTTTATCTTTTTACTTCTTCGATAATGTAGAAAATGTGACAAGATGGAGATGAAAATTTGATCTTAATCAATTATAACTTATTCAATGTTTCCCGGTAAAGAATTTTCACATTGATTGAGTTGTTATTATCACTGGGTTTTAGCGACCGTTCCTAAATAATCGTATTTCTACATTATTAAATCAAGTTTTGTGTTATCAAAAATATAATCTTTAAAGGCGATTTATTTCATGGATCTTAAAGTAAGTTTGGATAAATAAGAAATATATTAATTCGTTCATACGGATCTTAACTCTGAAATATAAAGGAGTTTTGTGTCAGAACTATAATTTATATTTGCTCGAGAAAAGAAACCTTTGCGTCTATATAATTATACATATATCCAGGCGGAGATCGACATTTAATTGCGTCAAACATTTCTGGAAATAAACATTTTGTTCGTAATTTCCTGCTGATTTATAAAACAACATCAATAAACCGAACTTGAGGTAACAACATTGAATAAAACAGATTTCCTTTCTATATTTGCAACATTGCCTCTGTTGAAGCGTGTACTTAGGAGGCGTCTAAGCAGTTCTATCAGAACCGACAATTAGTATTTACTTTCATAAATCCTAATTATACACAATTGTAAATCACATTTATATTCATTTTTATATAGAAAAGTATCCAATAAAATTGAAAGTATATTTTGTTCAGTTTTGAAGTTTTTTTAGTTGCATTGCCAGATGCAATTACAAAATAGAATAGAAATTTCGCTTATTACATTCGATCAACGTTTTCGATTAATGCTTATTCGAATTATTCGATAAATTCTGGAACTAATTTAATGTTGTTAATTCTCAGATTAAAGGAGGGTTTAATACTTATGATATTCTTGCAGAATGTGCTTTACACCTTACGTCATCCTATCTAATCTTATCAAACCTAATCTAATCTAACGCGATTTAAATTAAAATAGTTGTAGGTAGGCTCGAGTCTGGTCGCCCATTAGAACTCAACGAACTTATTTTATATATATGCGCGTACGAATGTTATAATTGCATAGCGATGAATGATGATCTATTTATTGCTGGTCTGACCTGAGAATTGAGAAAAACTTCGAACCCAATTGGAGATAATCGAATAGTTCCTTGATAGTCGGCTTAAATTGCTTTCTTTTGGGCAGACAATTTAAATTTTGGCAAAACCTGTTTGAAAATTAATCTTCGTTGTTCGTCAAATTAAATAAAAGAACCTGATGGAGATTCTAGAGGAGTATTTCCAACCAAAGTTGCCTGAGAGTAATAATCTGTCTCTGGTAAACAGACTTAATCTTATTTCTTTTAAAGTAGGAAACGATTGACAATAATTGCGAGACACTTTAAAATGTCACTCTCCCATAAAGTGATGTAAAATGTTGCAATCATTAGTCTTATGTATACATACGTATCGATATCATCGTTCAAGTGTCAGAAGTATTCGTTGACCTGCACAACAGCGTCAGAAAGATTCGTTCATCTCGTTGCAAAGAAGGTTGGTTGGGTAGATTCGAATCCCGACTTTAGTTTCGTTTGAGGATTACCCGAATCCAGTGAGTCAAAGATGCTGTAGAGATGTGACCACCAATGTCATTGACAGTGAAATACAGTAACTACACTTTATAAGATCGCTATCATTTCTTTTTATTAGTGATTCTTATATCTTCTTATACAGTTTTCACCATGTTACTCGTTGCTCGATGTGAGGCTATATAGTTTAGTGAACTATTGAAATTACAGTTAGGACGTGACCCATAACAAAGTGTGTGAAAAATAACTTAAGGTAAGTGTGCGAAATAGTGAACTTATTTAGAATATTAGGTTTACCTGTGAAATTTAAATAAACAATAAAACGAATATTTTCATTTGCTATAAACTTAAGAGATTGGAGTTCGAATGTGTCTCTTTAGTTCATATTTTATATCTCCTTTCAAAATAAATTTTTATGTTATCAAGTATCTGTCAACAAGATTCAAAAATTAAATTCTGCTAACCGAACAAAAATTATTTTAAAAATGAACTAAATCTTATTGAAGCTGCCTCATTGTCCTTAAAAACGACTGTGTGTCAAATGGCTTTACACAATTTCAATTCATACTGCTATGGCAATCTTAGGTCTTTGTTTTTTTGTTCGTAACGAATTTTAGATAGATTCATTTTTGCTTTGTTTATCAGTAGTAATTTTATATAAATATAATGATAATCAATAAATATTGATCTAAACAGTTATCACAATTATCATTGCTTGTTGATTTTAAAATAAGATAATGTATAACATATTCTTACTTTTAGAATACTTTATAATATCATATGTTTGACACCCAGAGCTATTTAGTATTTACATCTATACTTGTGAGTAGATATGTACATAAAATCCGAAACACACCTATGTGTACACATAAGTTCCTCGCAACTTACATACATGTGTCTGTGTGCTACTGCATAATAATAAGTTACGTACGTTAAGAGAATCGTTGCAGAGAGTTTGAATTGATCGACCGCATGGGTACTAAAATGACGTTAAATTATAACTTAGAAGTAGTTTTACTACTTAGGGATAATTTTCTACTAAAAATAGTTATATATTTCTAGTTTTAAGCATAAATTCAAATATGATAGACATGTTTCCGTCTTTGATAGACAGTCTGTCATGCATGAAATAATCAGTTAATAAATGTATGCAATATTGAAGTTGCTATAAACCATTTTAACTTTTGGCACAAAATATAAATATTTATTGTTAATATTACAATGGATATTTAAATATATATATATACTGTATTTCATTCATATCTTCAATTATATATTTATATAACATTTATAATTTGAAAGATCAAATTACAAGTACATATTTACTTAAAATTCTTCCTCATCATTTTGAAAAATAAAGAGATGTAAAATCATGATAAAATTTAACATTTCGCTTCAATGAATAAAAAATATTTAAATAATAAAGATTGCGCGCATCAAAAATTTCAACTTTTTTTCCTCATCAAAACATAAATATTGAAAATGTCAACATTTGAAGAAACTTATTTTCGAGCGAAGAATCAGTAAATTTCAACATTTCTTCATTATTTTATAATAATTAAAGTGTGTTCTCTATCTTCATTATTTGAATGGTTCTATATATTTATTCACACTGACCAATCAGCAACGAATCCGCTAATATTTATGCTAAATCTTCAACAAAGGATAAATCACATTATATCTTCAATATTCTTGTTAATTATTTCCGGGATAATTTTACTTGGAAAGTTCATATTTACCATTAAAAAATTCGTTTTCTCCATAGATGAAATGTTTCAACTTTGAACATTTATTGATTGAAAAACAGTTCACCTACATTCACTGTAGATAATTGATCAAAGAAACGAGCTAACTAATGCGGTCAGGTACAATGACAACCGCAAATGATCATTTGTATAAAGAAAATACTTAAGTTTTCTTTTTCGTTAATGCAAAATTACTTTGAAAAACTGTCATTAATTATTGATAAATAATTAATATAAATTCACTAATTAAAATGAACCAATAATAGAAAGAAAGATTAATTGCTTTACTTTCACAGTTTCAATCAGATTTATAAGGAAAGTTCAAAACGAAGAAATGGTCTCACATTACTTATTTATGAATCAGAAATAGCCCCAATCTCATGGCGCTTAAAATCAGGGGCCGAAAGTATTCTTCAGTTTCATTTTGAGCTTTATGGAATCCACACAATTATAGTATTAATAGTAGTGTAGGGTGAGTAATTGTCCAAGAACTATATAATACTTAGTTATTATAAAAGTTACTTTCTATTTCATTATATTTAATAGGTCCTTGTAATATAATATAGTAAATTCATTTTATATTATAGATAAGCAAGTACTTTTATCTTTCTTCCTTACTTTCTCTGTGTCTCGAAAGTTTTAAACAATTTATAAATAATTCAGTGAATGAAAACCTTTCTATGTGAAGCTACGACTTGAAATTCTATGTCTCATTCGTTCAACAAAGAAATAATAGTGAATGAGGTACTGTATAATTCATTTTCCTCCACCGGGAGAATAACATTAAATTCAAGTTCAAGAACGGAAAAAAAACTCTCAAGGCTTCCGCCCACACTCATACCTCATTCCTCATTCCCAACGTAATGGCGTCCTTTGATATTAGATGGTAATACATATAGAAATGTTTCTTGACATTTCTTAATCGTGCTGTCATCTTATCGTGATAGAAAGTAATAATATTTCAATAACTTTATTTCAATTATATTCTTGTTTTCAAATAAACTAACGATAATTGATTCCCCCCCATGGGGGAAAGATAAATTCATAAGAATATGTATTATTAATGCTGTCTATATGATAGATGATACTTCATTAAAATATATAAATGAAAACTTGATTTGATTTAATTTGCAATTTTTGCAAAGGTAATCCCGCTTTGGGCGAAATGACAGATGAGTCATGCGATGCGCTATTTAAATGGGGAGGGTCGATTAATTTTATTTTTAAAATGGGGGAAGGTGATAGAATTGAATCGAAGCGCCATTTGTTCAATAATTTTCTATCGATTTTGGCTAAAATGAGAGGCGGATCTCTGAGTCTTTGTAACATGCGAACAAATTTAGATCTCGCTCTGCCAATTCTCTTCGACGAAAGATCTTAATTAAATCTCCCAGCCTCATCGTGCTTTTCAAACTAAATTTTTCTACAAGATTTTTCGAAATCGAGTCATCGACTGCATCCTGAAGTACATGTTTGGAAGTTGATTTGTTTCGTGCGAGCGTCTTACGTACAATAACGGCATTAAAGGTGCACGTTCCACAACAATATATACTTAAATAATTATATTCTTTCCATATAGTCTGGATCAAGGATGAAAGTTCCACGCATAATATATTGAAATATGACTAAAAATGGATAATGTTACAACCTGATTTACAATAATTGTTCCAAGTCAAAATTTTCCGTGTTATTTATAGGGCATGAACATGAGAAATGGGTATCAAATTATCTATAAGGACGAACTTATAGTATTAAATGATGCCCAGACACATTGTTATTAGGAATATATTTCTTCTAACTGACAAAAAAGCTTCGAAAAGTGCTTGGATCGTGTAGAAGAAACAGAATCCTACGAAGATCAATTGATTTAAAAGGAGCTCAAAGGAAATATTTGGAAACAAATGAAGATAAAATCTTTTCTTAATTTCATCTCAACATAAAATAGTTCTCGTGAGAAGATGACGTCATCTTTATCTTTAGAATTAGACTTAACATTAGTTAACAATTAAAACAAAATAATCTACAGGAAATAGATTCTTACTAATTTTGTCAGATTTGGAATAGAGTAAAAACTAATCTATATAAAACTCTATTAAAACTATTCTGACCTACTTTATTTATAGCATTTTTATATATGATATCATTTAATTTATGACCTCATTTTTTCGTAATGTTGATGGTAGAAATATATAAAGAAATTGACCTATCCATGTTAGAAATTTAAACTCACTGTGTGTATGTAGTATATTTCTATACTATCGAGATCATATGACGATAAGCGCCCCCAAAGTTTATTTTATAGTGCAATACGTGAGTCGGAAGTATTCAATATATAAAACGAGTTTTTGCGCTCATTAAATAACGTCAGTGTTAGTCAGAAATTACAAACATACTATTGGTGGTCATCGAATGATTGTAATTCAGAATAGGCTATTTAATACATGCTAAAATATCTCTATCTATACTACTGCATTAAATTTGCATCTAGTTGATAATTGCTGATATAAAATATCAGACATGAATTAAATCGTCCGGTCTCGTAATCGAAGCAAATTTTTAAGGCAGATGAGTGTGTCCTTGAAATTAAAGTAATTGACTACGATTAATTTTTAAAGGAGACATTGAATTCGAAATGGACCAACTTATCTTGATGAGTTTCATAAATCATTTCCAGAATTTCATTTTGCAAATGTCAGATGATAACAAATGAAGAAATAACAAATGTCAGGTAAATATATAAGTGAACGATGTTCAGATCAAACCCCAAACATGAAATTAGATACCAGACATAAATATAATTTGTTCACCAAAAATACGCCTGTAGGAAAGGGAATACGCACACATTTCTGAATATATTAACTGTTCAACTATTTGTGCAGCCAAATTGAGATCTGCCATATTCTATATCGAAGTAGTTATTTAACATAAATTAGAAAAACATTTCTTGCATTTCATTTGTGATTTCAAACAGAATTTAGGAATAAATTTTGCGTAAAGAAATAGTGTAATGGATCGTTTAGAATTGAACTTGATCGAAGGAGGTCGTCGCTCACGTTCCGATTCTTGGAATCTGTGCGAATGTTAATGACATGGCATCGCCCACACTCAGGCATGATCCAGCTTACGGCAACTATATTTTGCGCCCAATAGGAGTGAGCAATAAAATAAAATTCAACATTTATTGACGTATATTTTCACGTTTATTTTAAAAAGCAATTTCGAAACCATATAAAATTCGAACAATAATTGTCGAGTAAAAAAGTGGTTACATTTCTTGCTTGGAGCTTTTAATATTGGTCACAAATATAACTGTAAATAGTTGCGTGTGTATTAAAATTGAACAATCGTGGGTGTGCGTTTTGTCTATAGATTTTATTTTATTTATTCTACACGTGAAAATTGATATCTACAAAAAATATCAAGAAAGAAGTTAAGTTACAAAGTTTTAGTCTATAACATTTTCTTCGTGCGATGATTTTGCTGTGATTTCATTGGTGTAACTTCGTTTCTAGATTCTAGAAGTCTATTATAGATAACTTCGTTTCTAGATTCTAGAAGTCTATTATAGATAGCGGACACGAGACTAGAACCTAAGTAGGATAAATCGTACATAATTAACTGGACGATCGCAAGTCCTCAAAAATTCTAAAAATGGAACTCGCAATTATAGACAATAGAAAAGATATACATCGGTCTCACAGATTGTAAACAAAATAAATCACATACTGGTTGGCTTTTAATTTTATAAATTAAGTAGCACAGACAAAATGTGGTTGCATATTCATGGAATACTTAACTATAAGCTTAACTTAAACTAAGTTGAGAATAATTGAGAAAAATTATTTTGGGCACCTGATTAATTATTTACTTAAACAATTAATTAATAAACAAAATTTCAACAATTAATGGTGAGCGTATATCAAACATCAAATTAAAATTATATGAAATAATTGACTTCTATATCTTTGACGAATCCACGACAAAAGCCCCTAAACTGAAAATCACGTAAATAAAATAAAATTTGAATATATTGTAGCATAAAATTCCCAATAAAACCACGTTGAGAATAAAAGTAAATCCAGTGTTGAGTATCGCCATAAAGGATCTAACCTAACCTAACCTAACCTAAGCTAACCTAACCTAAACGTAATCGAACCCAACATAGAATAATATAAAAATACTTCAGTTTCAATATTTCAAATTTAAATTATTTTTAAAAGAGGGGCTTTTATCGCAATTTTCACTTTAAGGACTTTTGTCGGTACACACTGTTTTTGACGTACTGGTATAGGTAATATTTCGATGTTTATTTAATGCATATTTATATTGTTATGCAAAATATATTAAATATGTATATCACTTAATCCGACAACTATACATCAGATTTGTTAATGTCAGATTTGATCATTGTACTTGTATATCATGTTACGTATATTTATATAACATGAATATTGCAAACCGTGTCGTTCGCTGAGTAAGCTGTTCATACCATCTGCTTTCATTATTTTCATTAACATATTCTTAAAACCTTTCTCATAAACAAATATGAACTATGTAATAATCTCATATTCTAAGAAAAAGTTCATTACTCACAAAAATGAACCGTATTCAGTGTAATCCATATTTAAATACTGAACCGACAGCGAAATATTTCATTTTTTTGCATCTGTTCTTAACAATAACAATAAGATCGACGACCCAACCTGCATGCTGACTGTAACCTTTGTGACCTTGGAACCCCATAAAAATATAATAACGTGGGATTTTACCTATTTAACTATAGAGAGAAATCGTGGGTGAGCTCATATTATGTCTATGAACTCATATCGGAACATAGGTCTTTAAATAGTACATACAGTACGTTAGTTAACTATATGAATAAACACAAGTACAATTATCTGTACTCGACAGTTCCATCAGTATTAGATATTACTCGATTATTGAACACTTTCAATGGTTCAATGTACATAAGTAGAAGCGTAAAAGTCATGTGGGTGGTTAAATTGGAGGGATTGAAACCATTTTACTTCGATGATCTCATCAACATAAATGAACTATTTTCACGTAGGTTTTGTCATTGGTACAAAGGTACAAACAGATCGTGAAAGCAAAATAGTGTTTTTATTATCGATGTGAAACGGTTATAATGAATGCCATCCAAATTATCCTGAAAGTTCAAAAGATAATTCGAAAAGATAGCTCTGTATGTGGTAGCTTGAAGACTAGAGAAATCATTTTTTTAATAAATATTGTCTCGGTGTACTTCGGTACAGATAATAATAATGTCTCAAAAATATTATCGCATATATTGCTTGACATTCCTTGCCAGGTGAAGCACTGCCTTTGTACCTTTAGGGCTTAGGCAATCAATTGCATGTTGCCGATGTAGTTTTGAAGACTGCAAGAAATTAACATGCACTGACTTGTTGACTTCGTTTTCAAACGTTTCAGGAAAATAGTAGTTTTTAACCACAGTAGATTTGATTACTGATCCCAAAACTATGTAACTTATTCTTCATGGTGTAATATAGGGAAATATTTTGTCATCTGAATAGAATAATTCTTTATTAATTATTCACCAAATATTCTCGTCAAATGCCGATAGTATCGTGAATATGTAGGAGTATTTCCATAAGACCAAATTTTTAAGACTGTAGGAAAGTTCGCCGCACCCTAAAATGTTTTTATAGAAACTGCTGTAGTGGGTTAAAACGAATCTTGCCGATGAACGTCATGCATGATTGCATTCATCTATCAATTGGATGGCTTAATAAGTTAACTTTAATTATAATATGCTCCTATCAATGGGTGCCCTAAATAGAATTATAGTTTGTGTTTATGAATGGATGTCCCTTTAATTATATTTCGATGCTATGGACGGATATCCAGAATTTAACTATAATCTGTTCCCATTGATAGAGGTCTTGAATTTAATTAGTATCTATTTCTATCAAATACATATAGATGTCTTTAATTTATAAACTGAACCTATGGAATTTCTTAAAACAAATTTCATTAAACAGAATAGTTTATTATTTTTCAGAATCTTATCGTGTCATCACTCGAGTCCTCTGTTGCTCATTATATTTTCTTTACTAGAAAATTGGAATATTTTAAAAGAAAATAATATATTTCTGCTTTTTAAACCATATTTGTAATATTTAACATAGTTAAACCATTGTTAATATACAGGGTGTTCGGAAAGTCACTGTGCACTTATATTTTTATAAACATATATACATGGAATACGATTATAAAAGTTCACAGTGACTTTCCGAACACC
>JAJNBT010310343.1:0-12165 GCA_028455955.1 Notopais sp. p TS-2021 | reverse complement strand
ATATATATATATATATTTTATTTATGTGTACAATTCTTGCTTAGTATAATTCTTTATTTTTTATTTCTTATTCGGGTATTTTGACATAATTAGTTGTCTCCTTGTGCTTATGGTGAGTATGATAGCCATGTTTGGTGTCACAAATTGTGTGTCTTTCGTATACTTTTATTGCCATTGACTATTTTTAATGCTCAGTGCATATACTGTTGTGTTATTTTATACAAACTTTCGATCAAGCTGCCATTGAAGCAGTTTACCAAATAACTTTTGTGTATGAATATTGATCATAAGTAGCTTAAACTAAAGAGATATTGATATAATATATCAGATTAGTAAACAAAAGTTAGATTGCGTTTGATATTCGATAGCAGCTCAGATCAAAGGAACTAAAGTATAATTTTGACTGTTGTGAAAGATACATTTGTATAGTGTTCTGATAGCGGTAATGGACTTATGGTGACGGGGATATAAGGTGGGCTGCAATATTCTAGGATCTGGTTTCAAAGCACAATTATGATGCTAGGACTTGCAGGCTTCACTCCTAAGTCCTCCCTTCGACGTATCTTGAGTGAAATATTATGGACAATAATATTTCAGAATAAAATATAGGGGCACAAATGTGTGCACTGACAACTATATTTCTTCAATTGAAGACACTAACAGTTAATCGGTAGTAATATTTAGTGGGTCTTATCGTTTCGTGACTAAATATTTGATACGATGCCTTAGCAACTACATTTGTGACAAAATGTCTTCAAGAGCTAACTGAGTACTATGAAACTGTCACAAATTTCGACAATAGAAATGTTTTACCAGAAAATGTCTCTACAATTACTGGTTGTCGAAGAGAGGAACATATGAGAGAACCAGTGCTATAGTGAGGGGGTGGAGAAGGGCTTTGGAGCGGCACAGCATTGCATAATCGCCACATAAGTATGAAATTGATGTTGGATTAGACTTTGTACCATCATAACTTCTGAAACTGAGCTGATACTCAGAATATGCATCGTTACTCCAACTGTCACGTGTTCACCTGCAAAGAAACAACCCAATACAAAATAATGCTAGAGTGTTAAATCGTCCAGAGGAAGACATATCACAGGTGCGTGATCCAACATGAAGAAGTTGGACTAACCCTCTGTGATATGTGTGAATACGAACAATCATTCAATCGAACCAGACTAATCCTTCAAAATGTTTGTTTTTGCTGAAGGGTCCGAAATGAATGTATGTCATTCGTATTCAAATTAGCCCAAGGAAGTTTTCATAATGAAGGATTACTTACTTGTTCATGCGACTGTGATATGAAAAAGTCCTTCTGAAATAACATATCCTACGGCATAACCTCCTTGGGCTAAAGAGTTCAAGTTTTAGAACAAACTGTTTGTTCCAACTTGAAAATGTCGAGCGAAGAGCCAGTCAAGTGTCTGAACTAATTGACCTTTAACATAGCTGGACACTAAGGATCTGGCTCTCGACTCTCCACCAGGATGCAAGAGTAAAGATAAACAAAGCAAATGCTTTAAAGGGGTTCGTCCCATGCGTGGTGCTGCGAGAAACCCCTTTCATATAAGCAACGTAGTATCTTCGAAGTAACCTCATTAAATTAAACAATTCAATTTACTGATAGGTCTTGAGGGGACAATAAAGAAACTGCGTTACTTGCGGCATCTCATCCCGGCCTTGCTCATACTCTTGCTAATCCCAGGGCCTTATGAGCTAGTCTTACTGGTACAGTTCCGGATAAGTAGAAGAATATGTATATACCATTTGGACTTCTGATAGCGAACTAATACTGAGAATATGCATCGTTATACCAACATCAACGTGTGACCCTGCAAAAGACAACAACACGCACCACCGTATGAGGTTTAACATTCAAACAAGGCAATTGGATGGAAGAATTGTATTAACAAAATGTGCACTTTTCGATCCATTTTATTCCTTATGGAAGATATGAGAACGTAAAGTCTACAATGTGAATACTTCAATCTTCCGAGTGACGAGGCGCAAATCTACAATCTAAGAAAGATATTTTTATTTTTTATGCCAATTAATAATTTTAGGAAATAATAATTAATTTTGAATACAAACAGATTGTTCAAGAGGAAATTGTTCTCCGTTGTTGTGCTAAAGTATAATAACAATATCATATGCACTCTCTAATTAAACTCTCTTTATTTATAACCTGCAGAAAGAGATTTGCGCCTCCACTCTCCAGTTAAACTAAATTAAGTTGATAGTAGCAGAAGAACGATCACAAAACAGTATTAGGAATACCATGTAGATAGAATGGAGAAGAAGGGAAATTATTAAAGAGCTCAGCACATGTCAAAATTTTTATTTCAATAAATTATTTTTGATTCTAAAATAAAACGTTTAACTGAATAATTCAATATAATACAAAAATTAATTTAATTTGATTTGAAAAGTTTTTAGATTGGGAATTCTGCGTATTCAAAATAAATAAAGTCTTCATTTTCATCGAAGTCACTTTCATTTAATAAAATGTAAGATCATGATTTTAATGTGCATTAAATATTAGAGAAGTAATTTGATTTGCACGAACTTCCTAATATGAATTAACCGTTAATAGAAAGGCAAGCTATTTGTTAGTCAATATATAAATTATAAAATTAAGATATATACTGGATTTTTATTAAATTTTATTAATATCATAATGGATAATTGATAGAATATTTTTCAAGGAAACTATGTTAAAGTCTGAAAATAAGTTTCCTTTCAAATATTATATATATATAATATATGCAATATGCATATCAATAAAATGTAGTGGTGACTGGTGAATATACAGTATGAACAAGAAATATGGATTAGAATGTTGGTCACCAGCTGTGAGTGAACTACCGACTAGGAATGCTTTTGTGTTAAGTACATAAGCGAAATTTAGAACACTTTTGTGTGTTAAATTTAGAATTACCAACTTTAAGTGTTATAATAAAATTCAGAAATATTTCATCGATAAAGTCTTCAATTCTAAATGAAGAACTTGAAATGGATTAAATATATTGGTATCAGTGAGGAAATTAATATATAAATTGCTTTAATTACTTTTTGGTTAATTATGATCATGTAGCTGTTGATTTCATATTCCACTATAAAAAATATCTGAAGACGCCTTCTTTATAATTTCTTTCAAAGATATATTGATAATATCAGATATATTTATTCAATCGTACATCAATTGCTTTCAATTAATTATACATATATATGCTTAATGCTTTATGTCCAATTAATTCAATAAAATCAATTAGGAATCGTCTATACTTTGTTTAGTATGTTTGATAAAGATCAAATACTTATTGTATCATTAATATACTACTAATATACTGGTATTAAATTTATAAATTAACATAAGTAACAAAAAGTTAAAAACATTCTTACAGTTTCATATCAACATAATTCTTTTTTACATATTTAAGAAAATAGAGAAATTTAATAATGTATTTAGAAATAATTATTTGAAGAATTTTTTGTTTTCCAGAATATGAGAGAATCGACAAGATGCTGTGAAACAACGTATCTCTCACATATATACATTTCGTATTCTAATCCTCATTACTATCGACCAGTTGGTCTAGATCTGAAACGGACTTGTCGGCCCAAATCTATTGAGCAACTGAGCTCTTAGCTTCTATGCCTTTACACATCATCCCGCTGTCTGTTCCACCTTCGCATGTGAGTTATTACATTACCCTTTTTTATTCACGCATCGCATGTTTCCTATTGAATCAGTAAATACACATCTTCAAAACAACCTTCCTGTCAGTATAAGATTTTAGCAGAATGTTTCATAATATAACAGAGAACATATTTCATGTTTAACCATTGGCATTCACACATTCATTCAATGCTCAAACTACTTCGATACTCACACATTTATACAATATATCTTTGAGTAAACTGATAGAGATGACGTTTCGTATATTTTTCCCTGTGATTTGATAAAATTCTGTTCATAGACTGTGACAGTATCCTCTAATAATTTACATTTATTTAGATGAAATTTCAAATTTTGTACTATTTCAGGGTCGTGTTTATGTTGACTTTAGAAAACACTTTCAAAAAAACATTCCAGTCGGTTTTGTTCCAGAAATGAAATATGGTCGAAATGCAATAAGAAAGCCTACAACAAACTAGCTTCTTTATATTAGCATCACCCGTATACCAAAGCAAAATAATGTACATGTTGTTAAAAAACTCGGTAGATCCAAACCATTCGTTTTATTTATTGATGAATTATAAAAATAAAATTATTCTAATACAAATGCGATACGATTGGATTTATCGAATAAATTGGTCCTAAAAGAATATATTGGTAAATTGTACAATACTGATAATAAATCACTTTGGTTTAAGGAAAACATCGAAAGTAAATTAAAAATAGTGAGGAAGGGATTAAGGGAATGAGGAAATTATTTTTGGGAGAGCAGCACAAATGCTCTAAACATCAACCATTAACTGCCTACTGGCACATACTAAAGATCATGTCATGTGTAATATTAACACAAGTAATACCGTCCAAATGTATAACCAGATTTATTTAAGAGCTATGAATATACTGCATGTATATTTTCTTGAACAAGCTTTAGTGGCACACTGTATATATTTCCATATAAAATGGTTATATATATGCACATATAGGACAGTATATAATAGTGTGACTGTGAATATTGACATCTACAGGCAGAGAATATGAAGGAAACTTTGAAAAGATTTTAGTACACACAAAATATTTACGATATTATATTCACAGATGGTATGATCTCGTTATGCCGATGAAATCTATTCATTTTATGAAATATTGGTAAATTTTTTATTTTGAATATGATTTTAACAATTTTTTGACATGGAGATATGAATATATTAACTTAATTCTACAGTTTAAAATTAATTTATTTATCTGAAATATCATTATCTTTATTCATATAAGGTGAATAGAGTTAATAATTAGAAGTTTTCTGTAATATAATGTTGCCAATATCTTTATATAAATATAAAATAATGAAAATTACATTGCAGCTAAATTTATTTTGCATTAAAGTACATTTAAGAAACAGTTAGACTTGGTTAAATATAATTTTAATTTGTTTCTTCTAGCCTCTAATTTTTGTTCTATTTACCTTATATTGCTTATTATATATTTAGATTTAGGTTTAATAAAAGATTTCTTTTATCAGAACTAGATAAAGGTTGTGATGTGAGATCAGTGTGAAGATAATATAGCAATGAAAACATCGTATAGGAAGATGGAAGACAGAGACTACAAACGATACGAATATACATAAATGTTTGTAACATAAACTTATTTAACGCACAAATTTATACACACATACATTGATATAATTAATAAAGATCGATAAGTAAATTTATTTAGTTAATAATAAGTTAGAATAAAAACACAAAGTTAAGACAAAAAAACATTTAAAAATATTAAAAGTTTGTTCATTATTTTTCTACAAAAATCGGTCTTTTGTTAATTATGTAAGAAAATGTGTAACATTCATAGCCATTAACATCTTAAGAATTAGAAAAAAAATGAAATTGTAACACTTGAGAATGTGGATTTTAGTAGATCAGTGACATAGAGATTAATTCTTAAATAGTAAATTAAATAAATCCTTATGGATTTTAAAATACTTAGCTAATAATAATTTTTGTTATAAAAACAATATATATATATATATTAAATTTATTATTTATAATTCTTTTTTCCACGTGATTTCCCTCATTTTAATATCTCGCTTCTTCAATTTCTATCATCGAAATGAATTAATAATTTCATGGAACATTGACGGGAGATTTTCTGTTGAAATATCAATAACTATCGAAAACCGATATTCTTGGTTGGTTTTCCCTGCAAAAGGTTCTTTTTTAAAAAAAAAATGTTATAAAATAATTCTATAACAACCAATATTGAGATTTCTAAATGTACTTTGAGGAATATACATGGAAATCTTTATCTATTTGTGAATAATAGTTAATAAAATGTATTAAAAATGAACTAAAATATTATGATTTGAATATAAACATCTAAATGAAGTAAAATATTATTATTTGAATAAAAACAATATCTAAATAAATATTTACTTTAATTTTCACTCAGGAATAATGCAAATTATAGAACATTTCGTGACTACGAAATTTTTTACATTAAATTTAATAACATCATAAATCACGAACGCAAAGTTACATTTATTAAAAATGAATCTCTAATGGACAATTAGCATCATAGTTAAAATAATCCAAGGATACAGAATAACTGGGCTGTTCTTCCTACAAAATTATATAATTCTTTCTGGATGGATATATTAATATTAAAATATACACTATATGTATTCAATTTAATTTTAAATATTGTAAGCAAATCAGTTAATTTAATTTATATTTTCTAAAATTTAAGCCAATTAATTTTTATCTAAATTTATGCATCAGCTTCTGCAAGTGTTACAATTTCTGCCCGTACAAATTATGCTCGGAATATATGTACATAATCGAATGCTAGACATGAACAGATTCATACAAAGGTTTATATACAACCAACAGTTGTAGATATGGGCCTTTTTAATATATTTTGTGTATAAACAATATTATTGTCATAATCCGAACATAATTAAGGGAAATAAAGAGAAACTAACGATAATAAAGAAAGCGTGCCTTGATAACACTAACAATGAAGACTGTGACCATTGAAAACGAATTTTATATGATGTTAATTTTCTTACCAATTTATCATACAAATCAATAAGCTAAAAATATCACGAATCATAATTTTCGTTGTATTTGACTGATTTCTGAGATTTTAAATGGAAAATAAGCACGTTTTCAATGAGGTCTCCATCTCATTATCCTATTGGACACCTTTATGAAATCCGGAAGAAACGAAACTTTTCTGGGATTACTTAAGAATTGAGATATTAATGCCTTGCTTTTTGTATTAATGACGAAAAATTATATCGCTCACTTCGATATATTAACACTTTATCGATATTTTTCAATTTTTTTATAAATTACAATTTATTTTCAATATTTTAAGTTTACATTTAGATTTAATTCAATTTTTATATTAAGGCTGTTTTTAATATCGAAAAATAAAGCATTACTGATATCGAAAGTGAGCTTCCGACGTAACTTAAGCCTATGAACAATAATGAAATCTTTCGAACATTTGATTTGGACATTTAAACATTGGTTTATGTTTGCAGAAAGCATTATTGCTCATAGACATATTATTATATATAGTTTCATTCTTTTCAGGTATTGTTGTATATTAAAAAACTCTGCTTTTTTGTTAATTTAAATTATTAGAGAAAGTGACGTGTGACTTGATACTTATTATAAAAATTGAAATATAATATATACGGTTAAAAAGATACAATATATATCACTACAACGATCTCAATATGGGTAACCTGTTATGTATACAAGGGTCGTATGCGTATGCGTTTGACGCTATTTTCAAAATATTTTTGTATTTTACAGAGTATATTTGATCTCTAATTGATTATTTCTATATGAATAATACCGTAATACCTGAAAATAATGCAAACCGTATTCATTTATTAAATTCATATAATTATAAGAATAGTGTTATAAATTATTAATGGGCAACTATTATAATGGTAATGAACGCTTAAATGTTTGGTATAATTACAAGACACACGTAGGCTACTTTTAACAGAACAAATGGAAGGAAATATGATGCCTGTATACGATTGATATTATTGTAATTGTTAAGCTAAAAGATTTCTTTAGCGATAATGATGTAATTTTAGCTTAGAGAAATCATTTAGTCCACTGAGAGCACATATCAGATCTTGACATATGTGCCTATGAGGATATAATTACTGCAATTATATTAAACTGATGATGGAGTAAAAAGTTATTTTGATGATATTGGAAAAGATAATTGGGAATGGATCGATATCGCTATGGAATAATTAAAAATATAATACAAAAAATTGGTTATGAACCTACCTCCATAATTGGGCCTAATCCTTTTATCGTAGCCGGTCTGTAAGGAATCCAAAATTGCCGAGATATTAACCACTTTCATGTCCCTGAAAATTAACACAATTGTTACCAATAGGAATTCAAGTTGTGTATTTAGTTTACGGCCTACTTTAATATCCATGCGTGATTGGAAAGTTTTCGTTATCTTTTATGAACAAAGTAAGTAACTGGTTGTAAATTTATAAGTGAATAGCCACTGCCATGAACTGAAATTGAGAACGTTGATATTTATGCCAAATCAGAGTATATTTCATAAGCAACATCTGATATCGAATTGATCGGGAAAATCGTAATAACATGATCAGAAAAAAGAAAAAAAATTTCATATAATTAAGACACGGATATTAGTTTTAAAGCTGTTACTCGAACGAAGAAAACGGGAATAATCTAAAATATTACATGCAACAAACACCATTATGTCTTTGAACTAAGTGACCAATCATGCAAGACTAATTTTCTTGTCAAACTGCGACAAAACATAACAGAAGGACTGAATCTAAGTCTATTTTTACTTGCATTAAACATTTTTCATGCATGCAAATCGTTGTATCCGAGTTAAATAATTATTCATTATAAAATGATCGATAGAATTAAATAAATACTTTTCAAAATTGACCAATTCACTCTTTTTTATTTATATCTTAATAACGTACCTTGATTTTCAATTTATTTCTTTGTACATTTTTAATAACATTATTCCAACATATCAACTATCGGTATGATAAATATTAGTTGGTCTATTAGTCGTTTTTGTATTGTTATTAACGGTATTTATATACGTAAACAACTCATATTTTACATTTATTTTTCATAAATACTTAGGTTTGAATATGCAGAATTCGGACCCCAAAAAAATTAATTTCATTTGTATAAAACACAACAATGGGTTAGATTAGATTAGGTTAGTTAGGATATCCAGCTTGTTATGTCAAATGTAGAATTCGGACCCGAATTAGGTTTGGGGTCCGCATTCTACATATGATCCGGAATAGGTATGCATGCATATTCCCGATAATGATGACAACTATTTTTGCGTGTTAAATAATTTAGAAGTAAAATATGTACGAAATCCAAAGGGAATGATATCAATAATCAATAATATATCAATGGAATACTGATGATGAGTCATTGTTTTATAACGTTTTATAAATGATTGGCGTAGCCGTCTTTTCCTCACCTTCATGTTGAGAATTAAATTAAAAAATAAAGATCTTCCGAATTATGGTCATAGGATGGGATGTTAGTTGACGTACTCAATCTATTCTTAATACAGAAGAAAATGTACCCATAGGGAACCATTGTCAAATAGAATGCAACCATACAGATACAGTAGTTTAAATTATCTGATCATCCTAATTTAAGTATTCTCAACTTATCTCTGAAAGTCTTCTATTTAAATTAAATAATTATCTCTCTCACTTAATTAACGTAAATGAGTCGTCTATCACCTTACATTGTGACAATATCAATCATTGTCATTAGTTTTCTTTAATTGCGGTATTAAATAGAGTTATTACATTAGAAATATGGATTAATTTTGTTAATTGACGAGTACCTCACTTAAATTTTGGAATTGAGACTAAATTTTGAAATAATACATTATTATAATAAGAAACTTAAATATGTTTTTGATAATTTCAGACACGTGTGTGAGGCCACTCGGAACAATGAATTCGACCAGAGATTATCTCTTCTGTTGCATAGGGAGAATTATGATAATGGAATCTATTTCATTCTATATAGTTGAGCCTTCGTCATTGAGGGTTACCGGATAATTCATCCCAGGATAATCCGACCCCATTATAACTTACGTTGCGTAAGGTTAGGTTACGTTAGTTTAGATTAGCTTAGATTATTTCAAGTTAGTTTAAGTTAGGTTAGTTAGATTACTTAAATTAGTTTAAGTACGTCTCAGTTAGTTTCGGTTAGTTTCGGTTAGTTTAGGCTATTTTATAATACGGGAGGGGATGGATAGTCCTAGAACCGTCTTTGAGACCATCCTAGACGTGAAGAGCTGAATCAAAGTATGAATCAACTCTTATTTTGATCTTGACCCAGAGGTAGACAAATTTTGAAAATAAATATCACCGTCACGTGACTTCTGATTCCTATATGAGAAGAATCTTTCGGTCACTAAAGGTATTGCGAGAATTTTGATGATATTCAAATACTTTAAGTATCACTAGGATTTGGTATATTTTGGTGTGATAAAGGATGAGCCAATGATATTTATTTCACAATTATAATTTAAATAAGACTGTTAAGTGCATATTTTGTATTAGATTTGATTAAGAATTAGTAGAATTATCAGTCATAATTTCAATTTTATGCGGACATGTGAATAATATTTGATAAAAAGAGATTAAGAAATTATATTTTGATTTAAAATTATTGAGTGCTCCAGAACAGTCTTAGCTCAACAAAATAAATATGAATATGTTCACTGAAATGTAAGGTACCTTAGGAAATTGAACACCAAACTCAATGTCTTCTGACATCATTCTCCACTTGTCTGCCGACAGCGTTATTAAAGTTTACCTATTTTAAAGTTTTAGTACATGATCTGCCTCTAAAATTAGCTGTCTACTACTGTAGATCAGTCATTCCCGTTATATCACAAGTCTGTTTTTTTCTTTTTTTAATGGTTAATTTGATTATACTTTTTGCTATTCTAATTGCGCTTATACTTTCAAGATAATTCGTAATTTAGTTTCAATTCATGATTATAATAGGTTCGTTCTATTATTTGAACTAATTTTTAGTTTTGTTTTGTCTGTTTAAAATTACATTTTTAATTTCTGTTCTCTTCCGCAATTTACATGTATATATATATGTTTCGTTTAATTAATTAATTGTTTCTTTTTACAGTACATTTTTAATTTTTTTTAAGTCTTGATGATGGTATTTGTAGACCGAAACGCGTCGGCTAAACAATTTTTCGATATTATGAAATATTTTAATTTTCCGAGTAGGTTATATATTAAATTATCAAGTATTAATAACATATTTTTTTAACAAATTTTGTTGGGAAATGCATGTAAATTCATTTCCTATTAATTCTGAAAGATTCTTCGAAAATGAAATCGACCACCAAGTCTTTATTTTAATATTGATTATCGAGGATTGAATATCACAGCTGGAGAATAATGCTCTTCTAAAGATAATTGTGAAATACTTTATATATTAAGTTATGTACGTCTTCATTTTCATTCTTTTTAAAATTAATAATAACATTAATTTTGAATGTAAGAAATGTATCAATAACAATAGATAAACAATAGAAGGAAGCCAGTTTGCGGAACTAAAGCGACATCTAACGACAATGCGAGATGTTGATCATACAATAAGTTTTTAATATATATATATATATATACTTACTAGCTTAAACTTTAAACCATGAGTTGAAATTTTATATCGAACCATCAATTGAGAAAGAAGATATATATACATTTTTATAAGACTCAAACTAAGTTCATGAACACGCAAAAATTACAAGTTCTAATTCTGCAATTAAAATTTTGAACTCAATAAGAACATTTTTTGGAACATACGTACGATGGATTATATTTTGTTTCGCTAAGGTCAAACTTTACGAAATAAGTTTTGGGATGATACACTCTATATATATTTGCGAAATAACATATTGAAATAGTATATGAGACAAAATAAATATCATATAGGACGACTGCAATGCGGTTTCAAACGAGTCTTAACTTTAAACTTAATAGCTTTGCACGAGTTCTGCTAGCTCACTGGCTCTGATATATATAGTCAAATATTGTCTGTTTTCAGTTTGCTCTCAAAAAAATATCGCTCTGATTGCATATAAAATACATGTTACCTATTTTACATATACTGTATATAGACAGGAGCTTCCATTTCGCTTTGAACTTGCTTAATAGTATATCGATAGTAAATAAAATTTAAATATTGCTGGTATATAAAATAACTAAAATGGATATTTTTTTATTTGATGTTCATTCAAGATAAAGGAAAAATTTGACAATTTTCTAATGTTTTTGTAATTGAATATGATTTGCTACACTCAAATTTTTTCCCAGTGAGATAAAGAAGAACTCCATTCAAGTAAAGAAGCATTCCTCCATGGATTCGAACATCGGAGGTTTGCTT
>JAJNBT010310051.1:0-10991 GCA_028455955.1 Notopais sp. p TS-2021 | reverse complement strand
TGCTAAAACCTTCCAACTTTGGTCATATTTATCGTGTATATTTTATGCTCTGCAATGACATACCTCGCAATGATAAAAATATCGATTCGTTACCTTCGTGATATATGTTTTATTTCTCTACGCAGCACGAAGAGATTTTTTTTATTTATTATCGACATTGCATATGTGATTACTTTGAAGAAAAAAATCAGTAACTTGTGGTTACTGAAAGATATGACATTCACACTGATGTTTAGTTTAATTTATAATAATCGACCACTTTGAAATTTATAAATGCATTAACATGATATTTAAGACCACATTAAAAATTAGATTTTTTTGTTCCACTTGCGATCATCTTTAGAACAGTTTATTTAATGTCACTTAAAGAAATAAAGTGGATTCAATGTCACTTAAAGAAATAAACTGGATTCAATGTCACTTAGAAAAATAAAGTGTATGTGACTTACAAATATTAAATGTATTATATGTCACTTACAAAAATAAAGTCTATTCATGTCACTTACAAAAATAAAGTGTATTCAATGTCACTTACAAAAATAAAGTGTATTCAGTATCAGTACCAAGTGTGTGACAAACATTGACCAAATATAATAAAAAATCTACAAACACCATGCTGCCGACATCGATATACACACATGAAGGTTTATTTACATCAAGCATATTGATACTTTCAAGGTTTATTGATCAAGGGAGTTTATGCATTCGTATAAAAATGGATCAATTGATGTAACCAATACATTTATTAGGTCAACAAACACATTGCTACATCAACAACAGCTACGGTTTTTCTGAGTATAAACTAAATTTTAATTAGGCAACAAACAACAACGACTCTTTCACCATAATTGCCAGATCAACAAAAAATTGTCAACGTAACATATATGTATTTTCATATATGTTGATTTCTTATGTGACTTTTGTACATACTGAATATGTTTCAATAATGAGAGTATTTTTAATAGAGCGATCTAAATATTTATAAGAAATGGCACATATAGAAAACCTAACTCTAAAATTAATAAATTTTGACTTACATAACAATGACAAATAAACGTATGTGCTCCTATATCTTTTAACATAGGAAATTTTTTAGAGATTTTTGGTGCAATTTTATTCAAAATTTAGTTACAGATTCAACCAAATCGATATTGAGAGATTCTTTTTTTACTGAAGATTTATAAATATTAAAAATGGTTCGTGATTGCTTTTTTATATACTGGCTCTTTGACAATGATATCGAACCTAAATTTATCAATTCATAGTTTATAATCGAACCGCGACAGATAAGCTTTCATTTTCATGTAATGAAAGAAATCTGAGCAAAATTTCATTAAATCGAACAAAACATATCTGGCTGAATCTATTCAAATCAAACAAATCTGCCCCATTTGCAGTCAATGAAACATGCATTTATATGGAAATGAAAGACCCACAAATTAATTTGCATTCATATTTATATACTTCAGGGCGCGGTTATAGAAGCAAAATGATTATATACTGTAATGTGATTAAAAATGAACTATACGAGATAACATAATTTTTAAAGGTAAAACAGAATTGAAAATATAACGGATTAATGCAGAAAAGAGAATTTATATGGATTGAATTCAGCAATTATAGTACTAAGAAACATAATTGGGATGAGTCTTTAACATTGTTTAATGCTTTAAAATCAATAACAAATTTTGTACATGATGATCGGCAGTTTACGAAATTGATTTATTTTTTGAAACATTTCGTACCTATGTAATGTATAGTTTAATTATTTATCAGGATATCCTTCGATGATATAGGATATTTAAAATGATTTATGCTTAGATCAGAATAGGTTTATATACATAGGTATATGCTTTGGCTTTAATTTAAACGGAAAACAACTTAAAAAATTGGAATCTTGGCCAACAAAACACACTGTTTGGACGACATTTCAGATAATCTCTGATAATTAATACATCTGAAAATGTAATTTCATTATCTTATTCTTGTTGTGTAATGAAGTTAAGGTTGCAGTGTTATTGCTTTTGTGAAAGTGGGAAGCAGTTAATTTCTAAAACATATTTGACAATCTTTTCCAGAATTTTTGCAGTCTCCTAAATCTCAAAATATTTTATCTTCAAGAAAATGTCAATACCGTAAAAGAAAACCACTTGGCTGCTTTCTGAAATATATATTCGTAGTATTATTTAGTTTGGACATATATTTTTTTATTTGAGCCAGTGTCAAAACAAAAACAGATGAAATGTTTTTTATTAAAATACATATATCAAAATTTTGTATCATACTAAATATAACGTGTGTTGATGGCTTCATCTTTGGTCATCATTTTTTATTGCTTTATGTAATCAATGAAAAGATTTAATGAAATAATAGTGTCTACCTTCGTCGTTTATCGATAAGTAACACGATAAATGAAATCTATTTAATGTGAAAGAAATCCGCGTCTCTTTTTATTTATTGTTATTTAATGAAACAAATCCATCACATTGACTTTAATGCAACAAATCGACCCTTATTTTTATTCAATGAAACAAATCCACTATATTTCTATTTAATGAAACATCTCCATAATAGTTTCTTCATTAAAAATAATCCACCCATGTTATATTCAATGAAACAAATCCATCATAATTTATTCAATGGAACAAATCCACCATCACTTTCATTTAATTAAACAAATCCGTCCTCATTTGCATATGTTTCTTCAATGAATGCAGCCCTAAACATCTTTTGTTCTCAAGATAATTGAACGTGTGAAGAGATAAAATCATAGAGAGAAGGTTTAGTCGACCATCACAAACTAGTTGTGTGTGGAAGGTTTCAAATTTTATCATTGAAAAGAATCCGGAGAAGAGAGACATTCTGCTGCCTAACTACTCTCATTGATCGCTGAGACGCGACTGAATAGAGGAATTGACTATTGATAGAGGGCGGTATTTTGAGAAACTTGTTCAATATTCTCTAAAAATTGTTGAAGCTTCTGTATGGAATTCGAAAAATAAATTTAAATATAAAGTTCAGAGTTGAAATATGAATAAACTTCCAAGGAATTGATATTTTTTAGCATTTTCATATTTAATTGTAAAAATCTTGTATCACCAGTACGATATGTGATAAAAGGAACCTAATCTTATTGAAAACGATGCGTGACATATCTTAAATTAACAATAAATTCAGAACATTGTCAATATTTATTTAGTAATTAAGATGTCAGAGGAGATCTTTCAATGACAAGGGAGATAATTTAATATTTATATAGATGTTCATTTGTTTTATTTCAGGATCTTAAAGAAGTTTCTATATTTTATTTTTCCAATCTTTAAAGAAAAATGTCTAGAATTCATCATCGATTTGTTAGAATTGAAATAAGACATGAGATCAAAAGTAGATTTTAACTTTTAGTTTAGATAAAATTCACATTTTTTATTTTATTCGACTATTCTTTACTTTCATGTTCTTAAATATACTTTAATTTACTTTTAATACTTTTATTACTTTAATTCACTTAAATATACTTTAATTCATTGTAATTCACTTTAATTTACTTTAATTTGCATTAATGTAATTACTATACTTAATAATTTAAATAAATTCGAGCAATTTTTATACATATAAAGGAACTATAATTCATTCTGCATATTAATTACGTGTCATTCTTGGATTTTCTAATCTATAAAAATACAATTTTCCAAAAAAATAAATTCTTAAGAAATAATTTTAGACGTAAATGTATATCAAAAGACATGAATTTTATTATTAAAATGTCTTAAAACTCTGGATTCTTAATGACAATTTAAGGTAATAAATCTAATTTCGTAGTCAAATTCAGAAATGATGCGTTCTACACTTCTGAAAATGGATGTACTGCAATGGGTTCCAAAATTATGAGATGTAGGTTAGGTTTTCCTATGTCCATAACTTAGGTAAAACATTCGTATAAAGTTTTTGACCAACTTTGTTAGTACAGCTTAATTTTAGCCTAACCTATTTTATTCCTTTATGTAATACAGTAACGTATATTCACAGATTTAAAAAAATTTATTCTAATGTAAATTATTGAAAATTTATATAATTTATGTATGAGAATCGATTGAATGTTGTTTTTTCAGGTGCATGTGCCTTCAAACTACCGTGTTCCTCGCTTGAATAATTCTTACCAGCAGCATAGTATAAAAGGTGGGCATCCCAAATTGCCCCCTCATAAACAACGGGGTCGTTATTCATCCGAATCCAGCTGTCAGAGCTCTCTACAGGAATCTGACTCTTATATGAAAGTCAGAAGTGCAGAAAATCTCAGACATCCGCGACCGAGTTCAGGTGACACTTTAGACATCTCCAAATTTTATTCTGCTTTCACTTGATTTCTTGTGAAAAACAAAATAACGAAATATTAAAAGTAGTTTTTAAATAAAGAAATAATATTTAGAAGTCAATTTACTTAACTATTAATATCAATTGTTGTACGAAAAACGATGACAATTTAACATTATTTAAAACTTAAAATATTTACCTTTTTTCAATCTAGAAAAAACATTATATACATTATGTTGATATAAATATTTATATAACGTTCAATAACAGACATAGTCGAATAAGAAAAAAAAGTTATTTTGATTCAATAATTGATTCAGGATTAAAATTATTTGGATTTGGATCATGAGCAGATTGGTTCAATGTATTTTTAATGTAAATAAAGATGGTCGATGTGATATTAATTAAATTGTCATTGAATTAGTCATTGTGACATACGTATTCTCTAATGGCTTATGTTTCTTTATTATTTATTGTTATACGATTTCTATCATAGTTTTAATTTATAAAAACAAGGATTAGGGCGGTAGGATATTGTATATCCCATTCATTTATTTGATATTATAAATTTTTTAACAATAAGTTACATTATTTATTAAAAGGAAACAATATCATGATTACCAAAAATATATATATATATAATTGAATTAAATAATATAGATTTCGCAAATAAAATATATAATTTAATTATTAAGAAACAAAATTACTCCGAATTAAGCCCATTGTAAGTGCAGTAATTAGTTTTTGGGCCAATAATAGCTTATAGGATCTAATATTAAAAATTGTAATTGCAAAAGAATATAAATTAGTGGAGTGGTTTTTTGTTACCTGTAATTGTTTTTTGCGAACGTAGGTACACTCCGACAGTTTTTAAATTAAAATTATACAATATTCGTGTTACGGCACACCAACGTAATCAAATCAACCTGTAACTTTATGAAAGGCATTGTACGAAAACAATGTTGAATTAAACCAATTTATCTGGTTGTATAATAGAAATTTAATTCTAATTCCGCTTTTTCTGATATAAAAAAGGAAAAGAATGAAATAAAAAAAAGTATTTTCTGAAAATTGGGAAGCAATTATTTTAATTAAATTAGAGGAATGAATGACCCGCAAACGAATACGAAATGAGATTATTTTCCTTTAGCATTAAGTCGTCTAATTGCATCAATGTTTAGTTGCACTTGTATCGATTGGCTTCTAACGATATTTTTATTATCATTTAGGGAGAAGCAACGAAGAAAATCAAGTGGATAAACAGAGTTCCAGTCTCGAAAGCTGTTCTGGTCAAACGTTCGAAGGTTCCAGAGAAGGAAAATACAGTTTTAGAGAACGGAAATTAAGTTTCAGAGAAGGGAAATCCAGTTCCAGAGAAGGAAAATCCAGCTCTGGAGTGGTCCTTAGGGGCGCATCTCTTGATTCTTCCCAAGTCAAGATATCCTCCGGAAGATTGCCATGGTGGACCCAGGCAATGGGAGTGTCGAGTCCTTACCCAGATGGACGATCTACTCCTGAGATTCGCATTAGCCCTACGCCATCTGAAAAGTCTTACCACCATTCCCGAGGTCCTATGCTTCAACGGCAGGATCCTTTAGATGAATCATTAATGCACCCTGTCGTGCCCTATGCTACATTACACGAAGAAGAGAATGAGGCTGACGAAGGGGCTGTAGCCATGAATCAGGAGTTTTTCACGACCAATTCTAGTCAGGAAAGTCAGGAGGAACCGCAAACTAGATCTCTGAGGAATCAACGAGACCGAAGGTTGACTCACATGAGTCAAGTGAATCAATCAGCTAGTCAGGAGAGTCAGAACAGTGACTCTGTAAGAGGCAGTAAAGATTCTAGTGTTTGAGTGCCGTCAAAAACAATTAATATTTGGTCGTAGTGTAAATATTTTTAATTTTGCTCATCGTAAGTGACGTCTCACAGTTGGATTGATAAACAATAGATTTCTGGAATACATACAAGATTCCAGAAAGTCCAAGAATAATGGTAAATAAATGCTTCCAATACGAGAAAGCTTCCACTGTTCAAGGATCATTAAGTAAAGATCAATGGATACCTCGCCAGAATACGATGTTGTCTCGCCCAAATAGGATGTGTATGGCCAGTTTTGAATCTTTTATATTGATCTTTATATACGCTAGTTAAAATTAATATTATCTATAATTGTTGAAATAAAACTATACTTTATATACAGTATATTACTTAATAATTAATTATAGTCATATTGAAATGTAGCCTAGTAAGTGAAGTTAAGATTCACATTTTTGTGTATTTCGTTGTAAGGTTGGACAGAAATTAATGTTTTTAAAATATTTTATGAAAACATTCAGCTAGATTGAGTTTTCAAGTTAATTAATCTTTGTTTATGAAAATTTGTTGACGAGGTTGAAATTTCATAATTTCATTTCCATGTTTCGCTGTCAACTATTTCGTGCCTTGTCAATATTAATAGTCACTATTAAAAGTGTCTATTTATATTCACTATTTTATAGTCACTGCTCATAGTTACTATTAGTAGTCAATATGATATAAGTCAATACGATATATAAAATTAGTAGTCAATATGATATTTCAAATTAGTAAGTCATAATAGTTGCGTGTCATCAAACACATATTTATACAAATCCGGTCTCTATGTCTTGTCTTTAAAATACAAGGGCTCCTTTTTTGGACGGGATTTTTGGCCCTCTGACCAATCAGTGAATATTTTCCCGAAATTAGTCCAACCTGACCTCTAATATTTTGAGGGCCCTTTGTTGTGTCATATTTTACTTGTTTATTATTTCCAATCAGTGAAAATGTCATGGAAATTTTTAAGGAAGTGTGGTGGGCCCACGCTGGCATTAATATATACAATATATTTATAAACAATCTATGACGTCAGAGTTGCAGACAGACATTGACCTTTTTATATTATATTTATTCAATACTGATAGTTATTATTTATAGTCATTTATTATAGTTACCATAAATACGGACATGAAATCTCAAATTTGTACTTGGAGATTTTTGTATTCATTAAATTGAAGAACATTAAATATTTCTTTTTGTAGAATAATCTGTTACTTAATCAACAAAATGTTTTTAATTTCATGATATATATATTAATTTGTAATAATTTTCTACTGAACTTGAAGATTAAATTATATGTTTTCGTAATGAATAATGTTAAGAAAAAGGTCACAATAATAATGGAACTTTTATTAAGGTCATTAGCGTAATATTTTGTTCGCCCGTACCAGTTGAGTCATTGTTCTTCTTTTTGTAAAAAATCCTGAAAATATTTTAAATGAAATTAATGCATTTTTGTCAAACGGAAATACAACATTGTTTATTTATAAATACCAGTTTTAGGTCATTTAATTCTAGAAAATAGGGTCACTGTCATATAATAATAGAAAAATTTACATTATAAATGTTGAAGATCAAAGCAATTCTCTGGAATTTCGTAAATTGAACTCTCGACTTCATATAATTATTATCAAATTTAAATCCCAATTTTGAAAAAGATTCAAAATGAATCAAGTCAATTGTCATTCCATTAAATTTAAAACTTTTTAATATCATTTTATTCAACAATTTTTATGGTTTTGTAATCTAGTTACAAAACTTTCAAATCATTATTTTTCATTTCGATTTGTTCCGATATTTTCGGGTAAAATCGCTAACTAATGATGTTTACCGTTATTAATCGAAGCATTTCTGACAAATTAGAATAAAGGAATTGTTGAACTCTGAACTATTTGTAAATAAATTATTATCAACATTTGTCATTTTTACCTTTTTAGTATATAATATTCTCCATAACTAAATTGATTTATAAGGAATACAATTTTGAGTATGGAGAGGATTTCATTTTTGTAACTGAGTTTACAAACTAACTTCACTAAGACCAAGTCTCTATTTCTACGACTAAATATGTATTATGTTTGAGAATATTCTCATCAACAAAAAAAGTAATAAATATCATTACTATTTATTTATGATGCAAATTTACATACAAAACAAAAATTAATTTACACTACATGAATGAATGTAGTCGTACAATACATTTCTAAATATGACACGTTTAGGTATGTAGCTGAAAGCTGAGTTAATCATCAATTGTGAGGCTAAGATATTTAAATTCTCATATTCCAATGAAGTTTCGTCCAGAAATATATGTGGCCTAAATATATATGGGTAAAGAGCATGCATTCTGTTTTACTAAGTGATCATTTATTGTAATTTATCTAGCCAAAAATAACAAAAATTCTCTTATTTAATCGATTGGCTATTTAATTTAAATCAATGCCTGATTATGAAATAACAGAATCTTCATCAAAGAGGTCAGGTATGAATGATATAAAATTATTAGTGTATATATTGAAAAGAAATGGATCTAAAACTGAACCGTGAGGCACACACTTCTATCTAGTTCACCAGATGTTGTACCAACGTCCAGTTTTTGCGTTCTATTTTTTAAGTACTGTTTCATAAATGACATGAAGATCTTCTGAATCCGTATCACTCCACTTTGTCAAAAAGAATGGTATGATGTACTGACGTAATATTGTTTATGGGTGAAAGCATATTTAGGATGTTCTGAATGAAGTGTAACATTGCATAAGTTGTCCTACTACCTTTTCAAAATCCATATTTGTTAGTACTAAATATATTCAATTTTTCGATACAGAAAGTCATTGATAAAAAAAGTGTTTCAAGTTGTTTGTTGATGTTTGGAAAGACGGAAATTGTTGATAATTCGTTACAAGATTTTTTTTTTCCTTTTTGGAGACTTAACTGTATTTGAATAGTGGGGTACATGCCCTCATTTACGTAATTACTCAGAAGCTAAGACGAAATAGAAATAGGAATCACATTGGTGCGACATTTTATGTTTTTAAAAGACTTAATAAGTGTGCTTATTGTTGAATTGCGTGTAATTACTGGCAAAAAAGTGAATTAGGTTTCCTATGGATATTCGTGACATAGTTTTATTGTACTTCAGATATATTATATTTTATCATTACGGGAATCTTCATGAAAATTAATTTAAGAATCTGTTGTCATATTTTTGTCATTTATTTTTTCATCGTCAACTTCGAGGCAATCAATTCCTTTAGATTTATTTTTACTTTTAGGGACATTATCATAATAATGATTTTCTTTTGATTCCCAGTATGGGTACGAAAGTCATATGACACTGATGTTATTCGTTTTTACTCTTGGAATAAGTGATGTTAAGAGACTGTAATATTTATGGTAATGTGATTTGAGTATTAAGATTCTTTTGATTTGTGAATAATGTTTAGCTTTCTTTTTTATAGAAAATCTTAAATTATGTGTAATTCATGGGGAGCATTTTATTTTCTGTATGGTTTTAATTGGAATATATATATATTTGTAATAGATAAATAAGTCAATATTTTAGTTTTTAATTTTGGTTTAAGTATATATATACAAAAAGCATTCAATATTATTTGGAAGAAAGCTCTCAAACTTAAGTTGAAATTGACTCCAGGTCATTCAAAAGGTGGTTTAACATTTGATTCCAAAGGCATTAACGTGCCGAGTTCGGGAAAGGAAAATTAATCCGAGTTAATCTATGGATTTCTCACGTTCTCGCCTACATAAAGACTCTTTATATCCCCGCCATTAAATGCATTTTTCTCTCGTCGAAGAACGTACTTAGGTTCTGTGAGATGTCTGCTCTCTATAATTCTTATTCTACTCTGGAAAGCACGTCTTAAATTATCTTGATAGTCACCTTAGCTACTACTGATATAATGACATTTTATGATTCTGTAAATTTCCTTGATTTATCATTTTTTTCATGCTACATAAAATTTTGTAACTTTGTAATTTATTGCACTATGAAGTATTATTTATTTATTAGAGTCGTGACAATGTGTAAAGATGACCAATCAATTCAACACGTGCCCAACATGGTAGTTGGTATCATTTTCATGTTAAAAAAAGCGTCGGAATTATTTACATATTATAAGTAGGCACACACCGCATACAATTGTTCGTCATCCTTGGACTGTAAGCATATTTGTACTTTTAAATCGATTTATCAAATTAAAACTGAAAAATGAGAAATATCCGCTGTTTTATGTGAATCTATTAAATAAATTCGTTTTCTTTCTAAACATCCACTTCCTTCTTTTAAGCACAAACTTTCCTATTCTCCTCTAAATTATGTGCACCATAAACAAACAACTTAAATAGAAATTTCCTGAAGTTTAAACACCGAATGTAAATAAACAGTTTTAAAATAGATGTTTCCTGCAGTTGGAAGGAGCCATAAATTATCTTAATATATCGAGGTTAAAAATAATTTGTCGACATATCAAATCTTTGACTTCATACAGTGGTCAGATACCCAAATAATAGATATGCCATATTACTTTCTGTAATTGAGTATTATACTAATTTAAAGCCAGTGATCTAAATATATGTAGATCGTATAATAATGTTGCAAAAGTTAATTCCATTTCATTATTTAATGCATCGAACTTCGAAATTTCTTCAAATTTTGACCTTTGTTATACGTTTGACCTATAGTTTAGGACTTTAGGGAAACGTCAACATAAAATATATTTTTATTTTATTGATAATATATAATTTTTACACTTATTTTCGACTGTGCGAAAAAGTTTCTTATCTTCACCATCAAGTCTCTT
>JAJNBT010307614.1:0-10500 GCA_028455955.1 Notopais sp. p TS-2021 | reverse complement strand
GACATTTCATAATATATAATATAGGCGCCTTATCTTAAGTACGGTATAATCTATATCTAGTATATTCTACGTTACGCATTTTAAAATTTACGTGTGCGTAGATACAATTGAAATTGCCTATTCAACTGCTTATAACTTTATATATAAAATAATAAATCAATTAAACCCTTATATCACACTAAAGTTTAAACCCTCAACTTTACGAATATAAAATTTGTTTCTATAATATCGGGATAAAAAATATTATTATTATAAGAATTCCAAAATTTTTGTGAATTTCCCCGTAGAGATATAACAGATTATCGCGAAAAAACATACCAAATATGTTCTGAAAAAATACTATGACAAAATGAGATGGAGCTGACACTCTTTATATCTATTCTCTTTGCCGTGGGATCTAGATTCGATTGCCACCTTATATTATATGATATTTTATTCCTTCATTCTTTTTTCGATCTAAATTATAAAAATTTCCACAATATCTATTTAATTTAAACGAGTCTTATGAACATTCAATTTGCAAACTGAATAGGAACCCAAATAATATCTATTGTGTCAAATGACTAAATAGAAATGCTAATTAACTTATGACAATTTACAGTAAAATTACTTCAGTATCCAATTATTTCCAAAAAGAGAGAGGTGGTATAATATTTTTTATAATAAATCATGACTCAAATGAAAGATCTATAGTTCGATAACCACCAGAATTTTAACAATTAATTCGTAGTTACCAAAACTATTCAGTTAGATAAATTCTTGACTATTTTGTTAAAGATTATTTGTAATTTTGTCATTCCCACTTTGAGTAAGACCTCAAGTGTTAGCCCAAAATGATTAATGAGATTGACAAAGGCGCATTTTATGTGTATTATAAAACCGATCAGATTCGAAATATGAATCGCTTAATTGAGGAAATCGACTGAGACAATAGACGTATTTTCGTGTGTACTATAAAACCTATCTGGATCTTAATAACAATCGCTTTATTGATGGAAGCGACCTGATTGGCGTTCATCAGCAGTTGAAGGTTTTCTATTGGTAGACAATATTCAATATTTTTGACAAGTCTATTCTGATCCAGATCGGTTTGATAGTGGACACCAAAATACGCCTAATATCATATTCAAACTATGCAGAATATTTTTTTAGCAACAAGTACTATGACGAAAGAAAAATTCAGTTTTTCGCATAGTTGAAAATTTACAAATTGTTTTTTCTCTAAAATTGTTAGCTTTGTTTTTTAAAACTTAACATAGTAAAATATTGGTTCTTTTTTCCATAGATTTCTTGATATTCTTATGTATATAAATAATATTGACATAGGTTAATTTAAATTATGCTATTTAAATAAATATTCATACATTATGTAATTTAGTTATTCAGAAAATAGGTTGTAACTATATTTTAAAACAGAACTTTAATTTGTGGAGTACATATGACTGTCATACTGTTTGTTTTTGTACGAACTAAGGCCGAACTCGACAAACTAAAACAGACTAAACTCTAAAGAATTGAAATATGACTCTACATATATTTGCATTTCTCATTGAGAAATAATTTTCAAACAAAACTTTGAAATTTTTCTTGAATTTTGACCTGATTACGTTCATATTTGTGTATTACATTATTACTAAATGGAGGTGTATAAAACATTTTAATTTATATTTTAATATTCAATTTGAATTTATTTAATTGTTAAATAATAAAAACAATATAATTTTTAGCCCTGTGATTCTGACACTCTATTTTTTAATTAATTAAATGTGTATATCTTCAAATTTAAGAGTAATTATATTACTAAATAATAAAAATATGAAAATTGGTAAATGTATGATCATACAATTTTATCATGTCCTTAATTATGTAAATTATACAAAGTTAACAGATATATACAGCTTTTAAACGGTGCCTTTGAAATCATAGTATGTATCGATTACATAGCTTGGTTCGTGTCAGGCAAATATTTATACTGCATGCATTCGTTTTCAAACTTGTTCATGCTCTCTTTTAACATAATTTAATCAAGTCAATATTATTTATCAAAGATTTCATCGGTTTAATGCTAAAGAGTTACCATTTATTTTACATTTTAACAAAATTAACTAATAAATATATTTAATTTTATATTGTTATTATAATTCAATTGCATGATCATATTACGCGTAGTCCATAAAACAGATCCATATTGGAAAACACGATCAATCGATAAAGCGATTCCTTGTATCAATATAAATCATACAAGTGATTAAGGATGAGAATTCAACCCAAGATGTACTAAATCTTGAATTAAGTATGGTAATTCAACCCTAGGAATGCGAATTAAACCCCAGGTTTACTAAGTAGTATTTGCAACATGTATAAGATTTTAACTTATTATATATGATTTTCTTTTCTAAGTTTGTAAAATGTAGACTTTTTGTGTATATTTTATTATTTCTTTTTAATTCCCCAAGGACAAGCGTTGAGAGCGGGAACGATTCTGTTTAAGTTTCTATTAATCAGATTAATTTATTTTATATTTAATCCTCTTAAAAGTCGAGTGAAGTGAACTTTTGTTCACTCTTAATTTAATTTTTAACTTCAATAAACAAAAACAACCATCCATTGAAAACATTTTTATAAACATTAAGTTGATATTATTAAAAATAATTTATTGCGCATCAGGATAATTACTGTTTTCCGATAGTTCCAAACTTTAGCACGATGAAATAAATCGGCATCCGATAACGGATTCTATTATGAAATTGCAACCCAAATAACTACGATAAATTTCGTATTGTATTCAATTAGATCATGCAATATAGAAATATTTTCTTTCGTAACTTTGACCATGCGAAAGATACATAAAAAAGGTATTATGCTCATAATTGAATATTTTCTAGTAAAAAATAAAATTGTTCTAAAACCAAACAAGCAAAAATGAATGGAAACTTTATTTCATAAATAATATTACAGACATTAATTATTTATAGCTACAAGTAGATGGGTACATTGAGAATAAAGGTGGTCTAATTCCCTGGGCGAAATATTAAGAGAAGCAGAAATACATTTTGAAAGACTATCAATGATTTGCATATACAAAAATATCAAACAAGCATTTAATGCACGTCTAAATTTTATTATGCTTACATGATTACATAAGAAAAGTGTTGCAAACATAGTATTTGACAATTATTCAGACTCCTTTAATATATTGTGGTATCCTATAACAACTTAATCACTTTAATATTACTTCGATAAGGTAATGATGTACATCTCTAAAAATATTTGGCTTTAATTCATGTTTTTATTATTTAAAAAACTGTTATAATACATTCTCGATAAGGATATACAGTATGTTGACATAAATAATGACAAAATATGCTTTTGTCTCAAATTCTGCGTTTGCTCTGAAATTGAAATTAACATAGTGAATCAGTTAGAATTTTCATAAGACTCGAAAATGAATTCAGTTTAACCCAAAGATTCTGTAATATTGATACTCAGAAATATACAATAATTAATATAAATTAAATTAATATTTATTTTTAAAGAATTGAAAAATTACTTCAGCATTTACCGATCAACTTCAGGACAATATGAATTATTTCTGTGTTCCTGGATATGCATCGAGATTATATTTTAAAATGGGAATAATGATATGCAAATGAGTCTCAAATTTGCTAAATGCATTTCAAATTCGATTTACGTGGTTGTTCGTTATTGCAAAGCGATTGAGGCCATTCATTACGTGTAATGTACATTAGTGAAGAAAAATGAAAAATGTTCGCTGATATACGACAAAATATTCATGAGTTTCTTTTACTCATAAATTGAATATGGATAAGGAGAAGAAAAGCGAGAAACTATGGATTCATTTTTTATGCAGACAGAAAGTCAGGAAGAGATATAACAAATGTCGATATAATATTAATAGGAGAAACAAAACAGGCGCAAAATATTTATAATTTATTGACAATATATATACAATAACTTTGCATAAGCTAATATTTTATGACTGCCATAAAAAAATGGTTGTGATATTAACTAGAAAATAACTACTATAGGAATTTACAGTATACGTTGGATGTAGTTTTCGGATTCGTATCAATGAACATCAAAGAATATTGCATGGAATCATAAATCAAAAATAATCTACTGAAAATTAATTAATTTTTACTAGTAAAAATTATAAATGATATATAATTTGTGATTTTAAATATAAAAGACTGATGAAAGTTAACCAGAATTCCATATATCCGGAAGAGTATTCTATTTATTAAATTTATAGCCACTTTTATGTGCAGAGACAAGCTTTTAATATACAGTATATCATTACACGAATCTATGACAAAAGCCATTAAAGTGAATATCGCGTCAAAAGCTCCTCTTTCAACGAATTTGAATTCTGAATGTATTCTAACATAAAATTTACGAGAAAAATTAAAACAAACCACAATACGTTGGGAATGTTCAAGACAGGATGCTCTTAGTTGCAATGGGAAGATAATAACAAATTAAGAAGTATATCGTATCTTTTCCGGAGTTGAACATAGCCTCGAAGGTTCTAACGTAACTTGTATAAATAAATAAATATTCTTTATCGAATCAAACATTATACAAGGTACAAAGTTTTACATAGCATTGGTAAACAAAAATAATAAATAAAATTACATACTCTCAAAATAGCATGATACATATAGTAGATTAAAAAAATTCTTAGAAATTTGTCATGTTAGAAATTTCTGTACCAGACGGCGAAGTCAGTTGTGGTCCGTCATATAAAAGTTCCCTAAAATTGTTGATGACTTTGTGATCGTTAAAGGGAATCTCCGCCCGGGCGACCTATATTGAAGAAAGATATAGCGTTCCGAACGGTTGAAGAGGCAAGAGAATAGGTTTTACCCCAAGCCAGGGGCTTCCTCTTATATTATCATGACCAGCGAAATTAGTCATTTATTTATTGTTAAAAACGGTCAATTTAAACATTAAATGCTTTTTAACTCAATAAATGATAGCTTGATTTAATGAATAATGTTACAATTAAATATTCTTAATCACCAAATCAATTCTAAATTTGATAATGTAATCATAATAAGTAATAATTATCAGTTGTTACTCAAAAATGACGAATGAACTCTCACTTTAATTCGAGTTCACCGATAAGTTCATAAAGATGTAACATAAATAAAATAGATATTTAACTCAATAAGGATTGTTGATCCAAAACACTTTTATTTTCATAAACTTATTTACACAAATGATAACAATATCACAATATGATATAATTAGGGTACAATATTTAGACACTTAATAATATTTGAACTTGTGCATAAACACGACATACAATCACAATATGTAGTTCACTGTCGTGATGCTATAGATTACTTTAAATAAATTATTTCAATAGTAGAAACAATATTTATAAATCGAAATACACAAATATCACAATATATCATAATATATAATCATTTTTGATTAAAGCAAAACACCTTTTTGGTCAAATAAAATCAGAACAGAGACAATTCTATAAAGTAGAATTGATATGATTTATATTTGCGAAATTACTAATAAGTGACAATCATGTACTTAGCTTAATCTCTAATCCTGATTATTAACTAATTAATTGTTCATCAGATATAGTAATTCCTATCGCAGAAAAAATATAGATTTTTCTTTAAAATCTAATAGTTTTAAACTCTCAAAAAATGCTCAAATGTATGGCTTACAAACACATCAAAACGATTTTAAAATTCCTTGGCATCAAATATTTAGTAAGTTTTATCATAAAAACTATTTATTATTTATTTTAAATTTATGATAAAGTATGATTTTCCGAGTTTACCACAATTCAAACATGTCTGTTATAAATAAGATTGCATAAGTAATTGTACTGAATTAAGATTATTTACATATTATTTCCATTATTTTATATAATACAATGATTTTGGTTTGTTTGTTTATTTGTTGATAAATAAAATTACATACAAACCAAGTCAAGTATTGAAATCATAACGTTATTAATTTTATGTAGAAAATGTATACAAAAGTTAAAAGTAGAGAAAATGGATGTTATCAAGTTTCAGTATTATTTGTAAGTTTATAGTTATTTGATATGTGTTCTCAATTCTGAACGAATTCTATTCGAAGCATTATTGTTAATATTGAAAATACATTTCTTCCATTAAATATCATCCTGGATTAGTTCAAAAACTAGAACTTCTATAGATTAAAGCAGATTAAAAATTAGGACATTAGTTTCAAATTAAAATTAAAAAATGGGATGACATGTTTCCTCACACAAATATCATGATTACTATATTTCTATAATACATTTATCGGAATCGACGAAATTCCGTTCTTTCAATGATTTAAATGTTATCAGATTAGCCAAACTAAAAACTCAAATTATATCAAATCTTTGACTAAATTACTTCATAAAGTACTAAATTTATCAAATGAAATAAATATAGAAACTGTTTCTACTTAAAAATCTACTGTATATCAAAATTAAACTACGTAAAATGTGAGTAATTCTTAAGGTTAAATCAATAGAAAAAGAAGACTCTTTATGTTATAAGATTCCTTCATATTATAAATGTAATATGTTAGAAATAGGATAATAAAACCAAAATACATATATAAATAAATATAATGTAGAACTAACGTTCAAACTACTAGATATTACGTAACAACTCATAAATAGTTACAATTCATGCAATTAAAAATTTACGTATACTGTAACCAATCTAAAGACAAGAATTATATCAAACCATTTAATGTAATAATATTTATTCATAAAAATATATTCAGGTACGGTAGATATAAATTGTAGTGGTACATAACCACTACAATAAAGGTTATAACTTTCATCTACCCGTCACCTCTATATACTGAAACGTAATTAGTCAAACCAACTAATGTAACTTTGCATAAAACAGACTTTTTCGCGCACAGTCAATTCGTAACCATCATACGTTTAAGTACTGTCAAAGTACAGTCAATTATCTACCGTGAACGAAGTAAGTTCTGTTTTCTTCGAAGATATAATTCACATATTGAAAAAGTTAAAAGTGAAATCTATGACAGATCACATAACAAATATTAAACAAGTTAAGAGTTTTTGTGAAATTCACGGTTAGCAGTTTACGTACTGTCGTTTATTCTAGATTGAAACCTGAATACAAACATTATAGTTATCGTATTTCACCGTAAGAAGTTATAATATCAAATCTTCTTATATATATATATATATTTATTAAATTATCGTGCGTGATAATATCATTTCTATATACACAAAGTGAACGTGTTATAAATAACCTTATAATTTGTCACTTATATTTATAAGTGTTATAATTTCATGAATTTATAATTTATAGCGGATGCGATCCTGCTAACAGGAGTCACAGAATTATATTCATATAAATTGGATTATTTAAAGAGGCAGAGATCCTATAATCGACGAAACTAAATAGCTACAAAGAACTAATGACAACTTTATGTACGACTAATTCATCTTCATTATAGCCGAAGAGCTATAATTAAAGAGCTAAAAGAGCTCAAGTCAGTACATAAGACTTTTAATCTGTTTATTCTTGTTATATATGACTTCAAAAAGGATCCAGGTACTCTAGTGGGTCTCACCAACTTTAAATATAGTTTCCATTCGACCAAACTCTATAGGAAGATCGTTAGGTACAAGGGACTAAACCCCTCTGTCGCTCACCTCAAACTTCGTCACGTCTAAACGTATAAACCTTAACTAACCTAACCCAACATAAAAATGTATTGATTTATTTCTGTACACCCATAAGACATACCCTCATCCATTCTGCAGCGAATAATCAAATCATGAGGTGATATTAAGGGTAATTAGGTGTCACTGAACTCGATTCCGTATTCAAAAGTTAAAAATTTGATTATTATTCTTTATTTTCAAACGCAACATTTCCGTTCACTATGGTCCTATAAACCAATTTTATGCAAACAAGATGATTATTTCATATGGAATAAATTTATTTCAGCATCAATTGTAGAAAACTATTACATTAATTATAATGTGACATTATAAATCAGTATCTACTTATTAAAATATAATAGAGAGATAATTACGTAATTACGTAAAACTTCTTCTTTACAAAACATAAAACTAGACTCATCTGATCATTGTCCTCTTCACTATCTCCAGACTGACCAGCCTGAATCATATGCTTTATTTTTAATACATCCCGTTCCTTTGCAAAAACAGGGTGCGTAGGACTATTTTCCATAAAAAAAAAATTTGAATTGTCTCACATCTGCAACAAAAATTGTATTTATAGATTTTTTTAAACTCAATAAAACATAAAATCATTCTTGATAATTTGGAGCTATATATGTAATACAACATTTGAAAGATTCAAAATAATTTATTTATTCAAAACATATTAAATCCGATAGACTATTCGAATAAAATATCACAATATCTACGATATTACATCAGAAACATGCACCACACTTTCTAACACTTGCATAATTTATTTTAAAAGTTATAAACCTACCTGTTTCAAAGTAATCAATGTCAATAATGTCAATAATGGTGAAAGTTCACAACAAATTATCTTATTACCATGGCATAAAATTGTTTCAAGCACCATCTATCATTGGGCGAGATTAAAAGTGACTTTTTGGACGTCATGTAATATTATTTGATGTCTTAGTGTGTGTGAAAAACTGTAAAATATCCTAAAAACTATTAATGATGACCCGTCCTTTGTAAAGTATTATATGAAGTTTATTTAAAAATAAAGTGTAAATATGTTCGCAATTATAATGGCCCTCATACTTATATAAATGCATATATATTACAAATGTACCTTCATTATCTTCGATATATTAATTGTATATCAGCGTTCACTATCAAATACCCAATTGTCTTAGAGGTTAAATTGTCTCGGGAGTGAAAGTATCATGGGTGAAAGTGTCGTTGGTGAAATGAAATAGAACCTTCCATTTGTATTCCCCTTGCAAAAGTCTATGCAATATATTATAATAGTAGTCTACATTCTATAATATTAGTTGCATCCCTGACTAGCCTGTCATTCACAATGATATATTCAATATTAACAATATTTGTTGTTGAATAATTGATGTCATTTAGAATATACAGACATTTATTACATAAGTTCAACAATTTCACCTCTGGTGGATTTACCGTTGTCGTTTATCAAGTCGCATGCCCATTTAATTAATATTAACGAGAATTGTTAGTAAATAATGACTTCTTGCCTAGCGGAGTTTAGGTTGTTTGTTGACGATATGGTTCCCAATTGAACATTTAAAGTCCCCTTTGTCTCTGAATATAATTTTTTATTCCATTGCATTTCTTGTATATATTTCAGTATCTAATTTATTGTTGAAAATATATAAAAATAAAATAACATTTGGAAACTGCTAATTCGGTTTATTTATAAGAAAATACTGTAATACATAAAATAAACATTTGTTTTCGTATCCAATGTTTATTTATTTATATGAACATTTGTCAGTACATTAAAGTTTTTCAAGAGTTTTTTTGTGGCTTTTCCAGAACATTTATGTGGTCATTTTTAAGTTCATTTTGGCTTATATCATAACCGGGGGCGTGCTCCTTAACTAATCCAATGTATTTGAGAGTCAATGAGAAGCGTCCTCCAGATATAGAGTCAAGCCCGCAACCGACTGTACCAATTTATATCAAATTATTAAATATTGATTCATTCAGTTTCTTAATGCAGGTTTATTATATATAATATTTTTAATATTGCATTGTTTACACAATTATTATTTATAAATGATATTTGCATGATTATCATTATCATTAAAGAAAATATGATATAGCCTGCTTTGGTCTAAATCAGTTTAGTCTAAAGTACCTTAGTACATAGAACCTTTGTATAATGACACTTTGGTTTTATATAAAAATGAGAGGAAATATTTGCCACAGTGTTATTATTCCATATCCAATGTGGTATTGGACCAAAGTGTCATTTGACCAATGAGTCATTAGATCAAAGAGTCATATTGCCCAATGAAATTAGACAAACAAAAAGATAATGTTTTGAATTAAAAAATAATTATTTCTTTTTAATTGTAAAAATTGTCTGTTTTCAATAAATAATTATTTAATTTACTACATTTTAATATTATAGAACATCGTATATACCCGAGACGCCAAACATACTACCCACGAAGTCTCTATATGTGCGTCCGCAAAGCAAAACAGTTTTGCATTTGTAAATGTTATTTATATTGAAAATAGATAGAAATATTTGTATATAAACGAAGGTAAATTGAATAAAAAGTATGCTATAATTGAAGAACAAATAAGTAATTTTTCAATTATGTGGCCCGGGACTTATTAATTTTATGAAATGTGGCCCGCGATTGAAAACGAGTTTGACACCCCTTGTGTAGAGTGTATAGGCGTTCACTCTAAAAAATTTGGGCTTCAAAACGCGTTTCAATGTCCGTCCCGAAATTAAAACGCGTTTCATAAAA
>JAJNBT010307491.1:0-13984 GCA_028455955.1 Notopais sp. p TS-2021 | reverse complement strand
CACATAAATTGGACATTAAATTTTTTTTTTAAATTTGCACATAGATTTTTACATTTTTTTTAAACACTGTAAATTGCATTTGGTGATAAAGAAAAAGTCATTTATGAAGCAAATATTTTTCACAATTTATTTAATTCAAACTTAAAAGTTAAAATAAAATAAAAATTCACTTATTGATAATTACATTTAGTTTTTATTACCCCGTAGATCTAATTTTCTAGATTTAGAATTTTTTTATAGTATATATATATATTGTCGGCGTTTCATCATAAGTTGAAAACTGTGGAATCTTCAGTAAATAGATAAAGTTACAAACATAATTCATTCCAGTCATTTTTAATTATTGTTTTAGAGATCCACCATAGCAATAGTATTCTGATCAAGAATGATGTCAATAGTATCTATTATCATGGACGCAAACATATATTACATTACTTGATACATTGTAGCATTACATATTTTTATTAAATTTTATATTTCCATAAGTATGCCTACAAGTAAAAGACCTCACAGCGCTTTGTTTAGAAATAATATACAATTCTAAGTAGAAAATTCTTTGGTGACGAACCATTTGTATATCGATACTGTACATATACAACAGAGTTCACCATTTCTGGTTCATATTATGTAATGAATATTGGTCAGGGGGTTTAATATCGGTAATAAAAGACAATAAGATAATTATATATTCTTTAATAACATATATCTTGCATCATATAAAAATCGACAATAATGTTTTTACAATATGGCTTATCATATATAGCGCTTCACATACAGTTGCAATATAAAAAATTGTAATTTCTTTAATTTTTAAGTTTAATATTGACTAATATTCTAAAACAAATTTATCGAGTTATACACAATTATTGAATTAAATTTAAATATTCATCATAATTTCGATAGTTCATATAAAAAATTAAATTGTAATAAGGGATTGAAGCATGTAATATTTTTGTTTATTATTGACATAACCAAAAACATTGAACATGAACCCACAAGTATCTGTAACTTGCCCAGATGCTCTCAAATTATTGCTATAACAAACCACATTGTCTTATTATATACATACAATGTTAATTCGTGGACATATCTGTTTCATTCCCTGATTATGAATACGTCTAGTGTTCCATTTTGATATTTTTTTACTGTTAATTAAAGTGATCTATCAACCGATATCAACAGTAAATGAAATTTAATATATTATTCTTTTCACTGCTTTATTTCTGACAGGAATTTTGTTGATACATTAAGAGTTAATTTTTGGCTTCGAGAGAAAATGAGCGAAATTACGGATAATAATTGTTACTATATTTAGGTTAGTACAAGCAGTTACATATAGTTAGTAATAATTGTTCACTGTTTTATAATTAAATAGCACTTGTGTTTTTTTCAATGTTACTTATTTTCATTTAGCGTAATCTTGTTATTTGTAGCATTTCAAAACTTGACCATTTATTATTGAGGTCGGCAAATTATTGAAGACAACTAAATTTGATCTCAATATAGTGTCGTCTTTAGTTCTATCACCAACTTGTTAAAAACGTTCATAGACGCTGCTCAGATTACATAAAAAAAGAGTATCATTAAAGTGTTCTTGAATATTAACTTGATTTCTAAGCTAAATATTTATTTATTGGAATCATTAACGTAAAATTACTAACAACATGAGGACAAAAATCGCAGTCGCTACAGTTATTTTTGTTATCGTAATAAATGAAAATAAAAAGCTAGAACTTTATTATTATTAATCAAATATAACAAGCAGTGCAAACAATCTTTACATATTTTTCAATAAACCCAGTTTAGTAAATTGTTATATAAATATTCTTGTTAAGAAAGCAAATTTAACATGATAAATGGAATCTTTGTTTCAACTTCATTCAGTCAAAAATAAACTTCTCTTTAACGAAAAATATTATGGCCTGAGAAGATATTATCACTGAATGAAATTATTCAGTTAGTGAGTCACTTAATTACTGTTTACTAAACTTCCTGTCACTGTGGCTCGCTCCCGTTTCTGAAGAATGGAATTCTTGCTTTACTACTCTACTTCCTTGTTCTAAAAATTCTGAACTTTGGCTAAAGTGCTCTTGTTGTCGTACTACTTTGGAAGAACTGCTATGTCCACCGTCATGTTGTTGTCGTACTACTTTGGAAGAACTGCTGTGTCCACCGTCATGTTGTTGTCGTACTACTTTGGAAGAACTGCTGTGGCCACCGTCATGTTGTTGGTGAACTACTTTTGAAGAACTGCTGTGTCCACCGTCATGTTGTTGGTGAACTACTTTGGAAGAACTGCTGTGTCCACCGTCATGTTGTTGGTGAACTGCTACTGAGGAAGAGGCAGTATGACTTGCATCGTGTCGAGGCGGCCTTATATGTTGAACTACTACCGTTTCACCTTGATAAGGAGGATAATCTTCGTATCTACGTGTCATTTGAGGAGTCCCTTCAGGTGACGTTTGAAAATCGCTGTAGTGAGGTGCTTCTTCTAGGTATTCACTAGTCGATCTTTCACACTGACGATGAGGCTTGCTGTCAATGGACGATTGAGACGCTCTTTCCAAATTATCCTTAAAAAATATCCATTATTAAAATTCATTTTCATGGTTTAGGGTGGAGAAATAAAATAAATTGCCAAATTTTATTAATAATACCTGGTGTCTCCAATCTTGGGTGAATTCTGAAGCTGAACGAGCTAGAGATCGCCCAGTTCGACCTGACAACCTATCGTCGAAGTCAGTGTCTGGATAATCTTCGTCGTGAAGGACGGGGATTGTATAAGTCATCTCTGAGTGAGATCTATCAGCATGAGACCGAGCTCCTCCAACTGAGCTGGTTGGTCCGCTAGTTTCGCTCCAAGTATCTAGTGGTCTCGAGAAATTAACTTCAGTTTCAGCGATCGATCTCACATCCGTCCCAGATACCATACTAGACCTGCAACATATGTTATTTGAAATTCCAAATACACAAATTAATATGGTCATATAAAATTTTTGTGAATTTTTTTAAAAACTAAACTCTAAGAATGACTTACTTGGATGATCTTCTAGACCGTGTGGATTGGGGTCCTTTTCTAGTTATTGGATACCCATCAGAATCGAATTCGTAAACAGGAGTCAAGCTACTTTTCCTGCTGCCAATCGCTGCTGGTTGGTCATATTTGCGATAACTGGAAACAAACGTTATGTTAATAATTTATGTATAGATACTGAAGTGTATATAAAATGAACTACAATACGAGTATACAACGTGTTCAGTACGAAAATGTTCTAATTAAGACAAAGTTAATCTAAGAACTTACAATATTTGTTCAAAATGTAATTATTTTTTGTTTTGATAGATCCTAAGAAAATATTATTTAAGCATAATATCCTTAGAGAGAGAAGTAGTGTTTCCAATATGAAATTATATTATTATATTGTCTAGTATTCTATGGATTTAATCGCCGTTCGATAATTTGATTATTAATTCGTATACAGGAACGTCTATTATCAAGTGATGATAAAACCGGAATTCTGATTGAAATGGAAGTTGGAGATATCAATGACAGCTACAACTATGTTAGTGATGATTGAAATTTGTAACAAAAGGGTACAGTACCAGTTGTTTCTCATTTTTAGATACCACAAAGAACAAATAACACAATCAATTTACAATTTACCTAAACAAAATTTAATCTTGATTCTATGATACTCTTTATGTTATAGAAATTATTACCGTTTGCTATCTTTCGATGAAAGACTTTCTGAGTCGGACATCGACATTGCTTCGGACGATTCATCTCCTGGTTTGTTCGGACGAACGGGAGGAGTTAAAATTCGAATGATCACATCCCATTTTTTCGGTTCGAATAATTTTTCGTATCTAAAATAAAATTCCAAGGTTTAACATTTACATATATTGTATATGCGTTATTGATTCAACATTTAACTATAAATTATCAATTAGTATTAAACTGAGTTATACCTTTGGTCACGTCTTATTCTTTCGTAGTCTTCTCTGACATAAGCTGTGGTTAACATAGTTCTCAAGGTCGATTCAGTCGTAATGATTTGGCGCCACTTTTCTCGATCTTCGTCTGAGAGGATCTCCCTAACTGCTTCATCGACTATTGGAGGTTCAAGAACTCTAAGAAGTACTGTCCAATTTGGAGGCGCAGGATGCTCCATTACCTCTACTTCAATCTGAGAAAGTCTATCATCAATACCTTCCATCATTTGAGATCTAAAGACATCAGAACCAGGTTCACTGTAGGCCTCCCATTCGGGACCTGATGACTCTGCTTCATCAGCATATTTAGGCCCTGGATAATGGCGAATGGCTACATTCCATTTCGGTGGAGGCAATGGTTTTGGCTTCGTGTGGTACTAAAAAAAATTCAATATAATAGTAGTATTTTTCTAATAAATAAGCATTGTTATCTAAATATTAAAAAATATTATAGTACAAATAAATTTGTAATATATCTTACCTGTTTGGTATAACGCCGATGAGTTTCAATGTCTTCAGTTGTACGAGTTTCTGCGATGGTTGTATGATATCTATCATCAACTTCAAGGTTTGTGACGATTGGTTGTCTAGGAATTACTGCGAGCTCTTCTACAATGTCAGTGACACTTCTAGCTTCTGACGGGTAATCCGAATCAGGCTCTGATGGTTCTTTAGACACCATATATCTTTTAGTTCCTCGTTCAATGATCTCCTCAATATCAGTTATCTCCTTCTTGGTCATGGTTATATTCTCCGTGTGCTGGACATCCATATGTTTTGGTGGGGCATGAGTTTCAACAGTGACTTTTTGAGTCTTACGTTGCACTTGAGCATAATCAGGAGACAAATGCATACGAGGAGGAGCATTGTAGTCATCTTCAGATTCTGTAAGCAGAATTGCATGTTCTGAACCTGGCAAACTTTCTCCTCTATAACTCTCATCTTTTTCAAGAATAGTCGTAAGTGATTGTGATAGCGCATTTTGTAGTGAATAATCTGGTTCTGGAGTTCTGGGAGGAGTTGGAGCACGCTTGACTCGAATCATAAAGGTGGGTTTAGGTGGTTTGATCATCGTCTGAGCTGCAAATATTTCAGCTTCGCTCTGAACATAGCCTTCGGAATAAACAGATGATAATCTATCATCTATTTCTTGCACCTCTAGCTCCTCAACTTCCGACCCGCTCGAGGGAGATTCAGATGGATAATCGGACGGTAGAGTTTCTGACTGTGAAACGAACGCAGTATCTGAATCTGATGTAGAAGTGGCGTGGGCCCTTGGAATTTTAAGGCCTTCGAAGAACATGGAACCAGATATCTTAGAAATTTCTGATGGAGTTCCTGAAAGCGGACGTCTTCGAACGATCCTGATGTTTCTTTTCTTGAGACACGTGTAGGAACAAGCCATACCCACAAGAAGCAGAGCAAGGAACATAATAGCGCAAATAATCATCAATATCTCAACTTCTCCAATTCTCTTCACAGCAGGGATTATAGGAGGTGCTTGGCTGAAATGTAGAGTAGATAGATATAAATTTAATCATCATAATTTATACGTTATGATTATCGATTATCATATCAACTTGACAAACAAAATAAGTATAAATATTCACTATACATAGTCATTTATGGAACAACTTTTGTGTATATTGGCAATCGAGGAATTTCCCATTGGAATACCATATTTTACTTCGATAATATCCTCTAAATTCTCTCTAAGGTTCGGTAACATTTTATTAGAAATCATGAATATTTCAAAAGACTTTCATTTTCTTCAGTCTTTCTGTTGGCATCTTTTGATATCCTATAATAGTCATTGATTTTTTTAGGATGCTAATTTAAATTAAAATGATTAACATAGAAAATATTTAAAAAGTATTTTTTTTAAATAACTGAGTCTTTTCACATTGATTAATATTATTATCATTTACGTTAGTTATTATTTCTATAATATTGGTAAATTTTTAATTATTTCATTAAATTTTATTCAAGTATCATGTTTATTTCATAGTCTGATCAGACAGGATTCTTGAAAACAAATTATTTAAAAAGTTTTGAAAACTTTGTTATTTAGTTTAAATTTTACAGGAAAATTTTTTGTTGTCAATTACTGTTGTGGCTTTTAGATTATTTATATATTTTGATAAATGCATAATTGAGAGATTTACAGGTAAATAATTGTTTCTTTTGGTATATCAAGAAACTGTATATTTATTTCATAATTGGATAATAATATTATAATTGACTAAATTGGCTTTGATAATAAATTCATTTTAAATAATTATGTATATTTTAACATGAAAATGAATTTAATATGCATTTAATTAATGAGAGAAAGTGATAAATTATTTATTGTTCTCCTTGAACAAAAGCTTTTATGAATGAATTATAGGTCCGACATATTTGTCAGACTCCGTAATTATTAAATTTAATTCTGAATCAAAATGGTTTCAATTAAAAATCTAAGAGAATTTAACCTCTCTAAGCAATTCTAAATAATTTGAATGGTTAAACTACTATTTTAATGACAAGTTTTCATTTGGTGCAACATACTCGGTTTAATTTCACTCATTACAATTTCATTCATCACAATTTAAAGATTACATAAACTGATATAATCTAACCTTATATAATTACGTTGTATGTTTTGACACGACAGTATATTAGACATTCTATCTGTTGATATTTTCTTCGTAGTCATTTTCTCGGCACATTTACGATTTAAAATGAATTTTAAAACTATTTATAATTATTTTGCACGGTGTTGAATCAAATTTATATTCAATTTTATTTGTTTTAACCTTTACAAGGAGTGAGTTTATTACTTAATCTAAATATTAAATTCGTGTCATTTAATTGCCTTTGCGGTGGTAATAAAAGTCATTTACTAACAATTAATGTGCGCTATATTTGGATACAAAATTGATTCCAATCCTATACATAAGGTCACAGAGAAACAAGTGTTCTTAAACCGGTGACATTATTTCTCCAAATTTGTATAATAATGATATAGAACCAAAACAAGAACTACCAAATTAGAGTTGTAAGGTCATCTCAAGCTACGAGACAGCACTTATTTTATAAATAAATATTCTTTGCCGTAAAATATGAGTCTTTGTTCGGATCAAGAGAGGGCGACATTTTTCTTCAGACTGATATTTGTTTTAGATTTTATTTAATGGATCTTTGTGGTTCTATAAGACTTGATTTAATATCTTTTCACGAATATAAAATTGAATTATCTGTATATAATTATATTCATCTATAAAAGGCTTAGAGACCATTTGACAAAAAAATTATGATTAATTATAAGTCCAATAATATTATTAGATTTTGATAATATTTAGGATCCGTAGTTTTACTGCTTGTATATTTTTTTGTGGATTTTCCAGAACATGTCTACGGTAATATTTTGAAGTCCATTTTGGTTTATATCATAACGGGGGGGGTGTGCTCCCTAACCAAGTAGATTTATTTGAAAGTCTAGGATATACAGTAGGCCTTCAACTAGGCGCGAACTCCCGTCCCGTCGGTTCAGAGGTTAAAACACAACCCGCTGGACCAAGGCGTGCGCTGTAAACTGATCTGAATCGTAATAAACTCGTCAAAAATATTCTCCATCAATAGAATGCATCAATATCCGATAAACACGATTGGTGATCCGAAAATACGTCTATGATCAACTTGATTTTATATATTGTCTGGAATACGAACTTCTATCTGATCATAGTTCACTTCGCATTGAATAAATCGTGCTTCAGAAACAATCATAAATTGAAAGTTCATCAACATGATTGAATACATGACAGTTCACTTATGACATGCAAGCAAAATGTTCTATAACCATAAAAATTGATATTCGTAAACGTGTTTCTTCAATTATTTTGTGAAGCAGAAGACAAAAATTAGGTTCAGTTCCTGTTTCGAAAATGTAGACAAACGTATTGGAAATTATTATATTCATATATGTTATTGTAAATCTTTTAAAAATCTGCGAGACGCGATTGGTGAATGATCCCAAAGTTAGGATCGATATGACAAATGACGATGTAATTTATATATATTTATAAAATATAAAGTAAATTAAATATTTCAATTATTATTGATAGGTTTTTACAAAAAAAATATATTTTGCTAGTAAAATGTTTAAATTTTAAATATACGCTCGTAACTTTGTCATTCCGTAACAATGGCCGACTGAAAATATGCAAAATTAAACATTAAAATACGCATTAGGAGTTAAATAATCTACGCTGTTCAATTGTATTGAAAATTGAGTTCGTGTTTAAATATTTGTAGTGCAAATGTTAAGTCACATTTGTACTGTATATTTTGCTACTAAAATACTGTATAGAAATATATTGGAATGTAATGTAAAGTTCGCAATGGGTCTGTATTGTTAAATATTGATTATTTTATGTATAAATATATACGGTTAATATTATTTAATAAGAATATTTAAAAAATATATAACAAATTATTTAGTGAATTCCTAAATAAAATAATCTATTATGATATCTTACATAAAAGGAATGAATTTTGGTGGCAGAATCACTTCAGGACTTGGGTATCTGCATATGATAGTTTTGACTTCATCCATCTCCAACTCGAGACTCTTGTGAAATCGAACTATGATATTATTCATAAATACACGTCGCTCCACCTGTAAAAATGTCACAATTATTGACTTTTAGGTAACAATCGTTGTTTCGCATCGTCTGTTTCTTCGGAATTAAGCACCATAAATAGAAAATTGTTCGTAATTAAGCACTATAAATAGATAATTAAATTCGAACATTTTTAAAAAGTTCAAAATTAATTCAAACTGATTCTAACAATCAGAAAATTCCCTCTGGAAAATGTCGGGGAGATTCCGATAGTTTTCATAATTATCTTCAAACTTGTTTAAATTACCTTCCATTTGTAAATTTCATTATTCTAAACTGTATAGAATGCATTCTGTATTTTAAATAACGACTTTCTTAAAGGGTAATTTAACGATGTAATAATCCAGATGTCATAGTACAAGTAAACTTTTTATTCATTCATCAAGATTAAAAGCACAACTGTATCATATGTAAATTTCATTAAATTTATATAATTTCAGGTACTTTATTAATTTTATTCTTTTAAGAAAGGTTAAATAAAATATCTATTCAAATGAACTTGAAAATAAATCACGCAGTATCGTTATACTGTAATTGTTATATTTTTCAGGTAATTATTCCTTACGAAATAATAATTACATGAAACAGATTATACTTTACTTACACTTTGATAAAATAAAGTGCCATTCAAAAGCACATATGTCGTTATAATATATAACGTAGCATATGTATTTTGGTGGAGTTTAGTTATGATTGCATCAATACTTAAGTCATTTATTTATTAGACCATTTTAAGTCAAGTTTCAAGGTGAATAGTTCAACCGCACTAAAAAAAGTTGTTATAATTATATATTTGTGGAAGATATAAGTGTTATTTGTCAAAACACTTTAAATAATTTGAAAAAGTAAAGTATCATTAAGATGCTAATTAAGGAGAAACTTTCCAATATTTTAGTGGTTATATGATAGTTTTGATAGTGGTTGTCCAAGGTCGAATGATTGAACGCTAAAAAGTTGTTACCGCTTCAAAGCCCAATACAATCCACTTACAGACACGATTAAAGTTAACATTGAAAAACTTGCCAGTCAATTACGACCAATTATATTCTTACAGACTTGCATAACAATAATGATGATGAATTTGAAGATTTGATCGTTATATCGGAACGTTAATTAAAATAGTCTTCTTCAAAGTACACGGTGATCTTCTTTATTTCGAAGATAGTCTAGTAAGAAATCAATACGTGTACTTAATGTTTGCACAATGCACATATGGTAAATTGGAATAGGATTTCCTGTTTCACAAGTCATAAAATTCACTTTTTGGAAGAATATATCAACCGAAAATAGATAATTTTATTGCTATATATATATTAAATTTAATCCGGATGTTTTTCTTTACTAGTCGCAGTAACGCGATAAATATTGCTACTGACATTGAACATAAAATAGTTAAGACTTTTAGTGAATAAATTATGAAATAAATTGCTTTTGGAATGTTCAAGACTTATAATGTTGCGGAGATCAACTTTACGATAAAAATCATCGAAACATTTTATCTACCATTACGAATACAGGTTTTACACTATTTATATATGCAAAAACATGAAGACCTTATTTCTAGCTTCAGGACCTATGAATTATATAAGTATTCTATTGAATTGTATATGTAGAGTATATAGGAGTCAATTACAACCAGTGCAATAGTTGAATTTTCGTTTTAAGTTACGCAGAAATTTGCAATTTGAGCAGTGATAGTAAGAAAATATTAGATGGAAAACTTGTTACGAAGGACATGATAGGATCTTGGACTTACCCTATCAGTACCGCATCCTTTGAGTGGTAGATTGATGGTGTATTGTTTCTCCCCAGTTCCGTGAGTGAGACACGATGATGTCCTCGAACCATTGGGGTAAATAATACCAAAAAACGGTTCGTTGAAGTTCACAACGATGTTCATAAAACCGGAAGCACAATTGAGGCTGGTGGTTGTACGGTTCGTGTTCATGGTAGATCCATAGTTGTCCAATTCTTCCTTTTCGCCATCGATACTGAAATCACAAATTCACCATTAGGTTTCGTCGATTCACAAGATAATTTATTTTTATTGACTTAATACTTTAAAACCGTTTGGTGATAATTTCACTTGTTTCAAATTATTGAATAAATTCACTGTTTATATTAATATCATAATTTTGACCATCATTTAACATTTAATAAACCCGATGTTATAATAAACTTTGCTGATTAAGGTCAGAGAAAGAATGACTCAGAATTCTCGCCATATATTTATGACATATTTGCTATACGTAATTTATAATGTATCATTTTATCGAATGCAATAATTTGAATTTAATAATCGTAAAGTGGAAAACTATGTCAGGGATTTTGATGCCAGTGCGGATTACATATATGATATAATGATATATCTGTCATCTGTTACACTAGTGCCCGTATTCTGTCTCTTTAAAGGCAATCCCGTTATATGCTCCGCACTCAGCTGCTCCAGCAATGCGGGAGAGAAACAAAGTACAGTTTCAAAGGAAACTCGCCTGCAGTTCGAATTTAATTATTATACAACTAATTTAGATATATAATGCGGTCGGTTTATCAAAGACATCGTAGATATATTTGGGTGGAATGATCTCTAAGGTATTTTATAGTGCACCAAACCTCTTTTTCGGGCCGATTTTTCGTATATCTGATGAAAGGCCTCGAAGCAATACAAACAATACGGTTCTTTACTCTCCTATATATTTATATAGAAATAGAGGTTTCATACTAGTGACCAAATTAGGATGTTCAACTGAAAAACAGAACATGAAAATGCCTTTGAGGCGATGGAAGCTCTCAGTCAGTTCAAATATATACAGACGGCAGTTATAGTTCCATCTTTTCACGCTTGAATTAACTATTTAATTGGTTTAAGATTTTCATCTCGATAAACAGCGATGATGTTCGTAGTAATTAAATACGAGTCATTCTTGCACTATTATTATAATTAAAATAATGACATATTTTACTCTTAATAAAAACTATTAATATTTTCATTGTAAATTGAATGCCAAATTTAATTCAACAGACAAATTTATTCGATTTCATTTATTCCTTTAATTATTTCTCATAGAATTCATTCATAAAAAAGAGACCTAACTCATTTCATCTCGGCTAGATTTTTAAAAAATAATCGACAAATGAGTAAGTTGCTTGTAAAATCAATTCATTTCAAAGGAATTCTGCTTATGATTAACGACAAGACTACGTTTATAAAATATCAGAAAGGAAATCATTCAATTTTTCCGGCATAAAAAGAACATTTGATAGAAACGAAGATAAATGATCATTTGACTAATTTCCCACTTGTAACCGTGAGAATAAAACTTCAATTCCGACTTGCAACAATAGTTCTTGACTTATGTTAAGTTACTCCTGACAAATAGATTGCAGGATCAAAATCGCTTAAATTATCCTTTCCACTGTTTTAATTCTAAATGTTTCCGAAATATGTTCAAAATCTTGTCTTGAGTTGCTCAATATTTCGATATAGTATAAATAAATAAGCTAAAATTAGTACAGGTAGGTTTACTTTTTGACTTGTATCTCAGAAGATATTTTAATTAAGAGGAGGACTTATTATATGTTTTAGTCGAATTAAGTGTTTAAATATATTACATCGTAAGATATCTCTTAGTTAAAATGTAAATTAATTAAATGAAAATCATTAAAATAAAAAATCAAGCATCGTGGTTACACTTTTGCTCTACATTTACGTTATTGTAAAGTGTTTTGTATCCTAGTTTACTAGTGCAAGTAACCACTAATTCTATGATTTTCGTATTTATCCACATATTTGTAATATGAATTATTATTTTTTACACGACGCATCTAATTTTAGATCTAAATTAGTGATCCTTGTTTGATAAATTATTCTGTGAGTGACATGAATTTGTCGTAGGATGACTAAGAACAATGAAATGTCAAAAAACTTGAGGAACCGATTATTTTCCCATCTATGAGATGAAATAATAATTTTGAATGAGAATAATCGCGTCGTTTATGTAGAAGTAATAAACATTTTACTCTTCTGATCAGTGTATGCAACCTCGGAAAAAGCAACTGCAACACTGAAGTCTGAAAGTGGTTAAAATGAAGGTGAACAGGGAATCGAAACATATGTCAAAGTTATTGAGTTAGAATAGTGGCCATGTGGGCATATTTTAAAAGACACAATCTCCAGATGGTCTAATTTAATTTCGAAGTATGTCCGAAGTCCATCTTTAATGATGATGATTAAATTTATTCTATTTGACAATGAAAATGAAAAAAATGTAAATGACAACACAAAAAAATGAAATAAAAGAATTAGAACAAGTGGCGGAAAGAAGAACTTGATTAACAGTGCAACAACATCGATATTCGCTATTGTTAGACTCGATCTGCTATTCTGTGACGGATAAATAACGTTCCGCAACGTTTATTGACGTAATATTATGATTGAGTCAGTCTTTGATGCAATCCAGAACTTTTGCGCTCGTGTAACAAAAACTAGATTGAAATTAACATAAAAAGTATTTTTCAGTTTAAATTAAATTTTGTTTTTGCTGATATGAACTGTTCCGGTTGCGCTTATGATATAAAAGTTACATTATACTTATAATTGGTCTAAGAATAAAAACTTATTATTACATATCAATTAGTATTATGCGCTGCCGTGACTTCTTCCAAGTTATGGACTATTGTATTTATGTTCATTATACATTTGAATTTGGAACTTCCCTTCTTGTAAACTGCATGGTCATTTAATATTTTGTGTCCTTTGAAATAATAATCGCCTATAGATTACATACCGGCTTTACGCTTCAAGGATTTCTTCAAGAAAAATGATTACTTGGGACACTTGTATAAGTCTCGATATAAAAATTGCCCTTTTATAATGACAGCAGAAATGTAACTGTGACGCAATTAATGTTTGCAGATTGTGTATTTTTCAGTTAAAAACTGGTACATTGAGACCCGTTTTTTTGTTTTTTTGGTATAATGATAAAATTGAAAATCTACTTTGACCATAAATAAAATATATATCATTCGATATTAATTTCCCGCTGGAAGAGACAATTGTCTAAAGGGATTGAACAAATTACGTAATTGGAATAACATTAAATATTAAAGTTATCATAAAAATATAATTGCTGTAATAATTGATTACTGTCACGTATATATATCGTGCATGATATTCTTATGCTGAACTACATAATCATAGATAGTATATCTGTAGCGGTATAGATAAATATAAAATAGTTTTGTAGTTATAACACAAATGCAAGTGCTAATATCAAAATGAAAGAATATTCTGAATCCTGTCATGCACAATGCTCATTTACTATGTA
>JAJNBT010301458.1:0-15024 GCA_028455955.1 Notopais sp. p TS-2021 | reverse complement strand
AAATACATATATATATATACATATATTTTAAAAATATAGTATTATTGACTTATCCCTATATTTATTACGCATGCGCTTTACAATATCGGTACACTCCAAAAATTTCTCCATTGAAATATAGAAGAACTCCATTTAAATAAAGAAGCATTCCTCCATGGATTCGAACATCGGAGGTTTACTTCGTTAAATAATTTAGGAGATTACTTCTTTACTAAATGGAGAGTTGCTTCGTTACTTTGTGGATGTCCATTCACTACTTTATGCAGGTCAGCTACGTTACTTTATGGAGGTCAGCTACGTTACTTTACGGAGATCGCTATTTTACTTAATGAAGATCGCTATTTCCCTTAATGGAGATCGCTATTTTACTTAATGGAGATTTACTTCAAAACATTATGAACGACCCTTCGTAATTTACGGAGGTCCTCTTTGCAATCATATGAGGTCGCTTGTGGGGCCCATCCAAGCCCATATCTCTCAACTAACAAACAACATCATATGGCATAAATCCATAGGCGATCCGAACAATAGACGACAGGTAAAGCAAATATGAAATTAATAATGGATAATTTATTGATCAATGTTAAAGGAAGACTGAAAATCCAATAATTGTAATTAGATTGTTAATATAATCGGTCCTAAAGAATCACTGTGAAATTTTAAAAAATAATTATAGACGGAAGCGAGAAATCTCCCCAATCAAGCCAGAATAAACGGTATAAAGGACATGTCAATATTTAAAGTGAGATTCAGTTTACTATAATGTATTTTTAATTTAATTTCACTAACGACGGATCATTGAGTATGTAGGTCGTAGGAGCAAAATTATACAAGGAAGTATTTTACTACCTTGCTATAGAATAATATAGTATATACAATATTGAATATACTATTTCTACCAAAATAGATCAGCAACATAGTATTATTTTATTGAAAATCCGTTCAATAACTTTATATAGCTTCCGGGTATATTATATTACAAATCAACGACCGTTTGAAAACATAAGAAATTATAATACAGAATCAATTTAGTTTTTCATAAGATTCCTAGACAATCTTATATATATAAAACAATTTTAACCTATAGTTAGTAAATTTCATTTTGCTGAGAAATCTGTTTAGTCAATCCTCTTTAGATATCATTGTATGTTGATTTATGGGTTTGAAATAATTAATGGACTCCGAGTGTCCAACAAATGAATGCATCCAATTTGTGATGATCACCAATGATAATCGATTCTGTGGAAAATGCTATTCCTTGAATATTTAAAATTGTTAATCTTACATGCGATGATTTAATGTTTATTAAGCTATGAAACGTGAAACGAAATTAACCTACAAATATTGTGTATTTAAATAAATTCTTTGTAAGTAAATAACATTATGATAATAAGAGAAAACTTAGTGCTTATTTAACTAATTAATTTATATAAAACTGTTTGAAATATAATAAAAAATGGCATCCAGCCAACACGGGAGCATTATTATCATTGTGTTATCATGTAAAATGAACTACATTTTACACCGATATTTTCTTAATCTGAAACATTACATGCTAGAACAAAATATATGTAAGGAAGTAGAGAACAAAGGGTCATTTAAGCTCAAAATTACATAGAAATGCATATAATAAAAGCTGTTATAGTTAAAAATTAACTATTAATTACTGTTGCTAGTACAAATGATTACACCTAAATCCTTATATGAGACTATAAGGATCACTCTCGCATTGTCCAGAATTTTTGCTTTCAGAAAATGTTTATGTTGTTTTTCTTATCTGATAAATGATGTTCTATAAAATAAATTTATTTTATGGTCCAGATGTTTTTAATTTTTTATTTTATAAATTCATTGAAATGTTAGAGACGCCTGACTTATTTTTATTGTTTTAAAAACAAGAAACATTCATTTCTTCTAAATTTTGTAAGAATAACAATTCATTGTTAAAAAAAATAATTAAACTTCAAAGCTTGCCAGGAATTAAAAAAAAATATCGCAAATTAGTACGTTTTTATTCAACGACCACATTGTGAGCCTACAGGCACTTCGGGCAAGATTAACAAATATATGTGATACATAGAGCGTCGTTTCCACTACACTAGAATTCAGTACGAAATGTTAATGTTTTTTGATCTGAAGAATACTAAACGTATTATTCACTATGGGATCTTGAAAATTCATCGCTAACAATTCATTCCTCATAATTGTCTCATTACAATCCACCGTCATCTCCCATATTAAATTACATTATTGAGGAATATAATAAATTTTAAATTTATATTATTTTAAATAAATAAATATGGGAGGGAATTGTAATGACGATGAATTAGGGGAATGAATTGTGGGCGGTAAATTTTTCTAAAGCCTTCGCAACTATGATTGTATAATAATTACATTTTATTTTAATGTAGAAATTAAAAAATATTAATAAATAATTTTAATATTCAGAATATATAATTCATTAAAATTATTTTTTCGCCAATAAATTATATTTAATTTTTAACAAAAAAGTTTAATTGTTTCCACGTTAATTGGATTTCTACCAAAATTGCCGTGCAGAAGTTATATAAAATAATTGAAACATTTCATAAATTTTCATGAAAAACTTCACAAACTTTCGCTGAGAAATAAAATATTAGACGATTTGTGAACAGTTAAAGTGCTACTGAGAATGTTTTAAAAGATTCAAATGACGTTTTTAAATTCTGAATTAGAAAAATTTCACTCAAAAGTTGTAAGGGCTCAAACGATACATAGAAAACAGTTGGAATTCTGTATTTGAAAGGGTATCTGTTCTATTTTCTGTAGTTGTTTATGTTTTAATAAGAGTAACTTAACTTTATCTAATATTGAAAATTTAAATTTATAATAAGCTTAGTTGCTCACCACGATACAAAAATTAAATTAAATTCATCAATAAGCCTCATTTGATTAAAAAAATTGTACTTACTATATATATATCCAAAAAAAATCATTATGCATAAAAATATTGCTCTAACTTTTTAGAAGTTGAAGTTTGACCAAATAGTTCATTTTTTATGACTAGCTACTGTATACTATATCACATTATTAAATATAATCGACTAAGTTTTTTTTATTCTATGTAATGATATACAATGTGTACGGTATTCTGTTGAGATAAAGGCCAAAAAAATCATTTCATTCTTAATTTTTGGTATTGAAATACTGATAAAACGGTTATTTTAATGCGGAAAGTATAGGGGAGATAGTTACTGTTTTTTAATATGGTTGGGGCTCAACTTTTAAGAAGTTCGTATATTCGTATATAATAATACATCCCTACACCAATTGTTCGTTGATAAATTGTCAGTAGACGAATAGACAATAAGACAAGATTCCAGTTCACATTCCTGAAAAATTGTATATGTTTAATTTACGATTCATAATGAGATAGATAAGAATTGAAATTAAAAATTAGAAACAGTATCATGTATATTTTTAAATTTAAAAATTTTAAATAAATCTTGATATTGTTTCAATAACCATTGATTAATTTGAGAATAAAAAAAAGTGAGATTTAAGTGAAATATATGTAAATGCTATAATTAAATAGTAATTTACAATTTTATTCCAAAATTAACTAAATAAAATCGTTCTTTTTAAAATATTAAATCCATGTTCAATCTGATGTCATGTTGTGGCTATGTAGGCGAGTATACTATGATGAGTAGGTTCGTTACTACAAAGTATTTTCAGGTAAAGAGAAGAACCATATTTACAATTTATCAAATCAGTAAAAACGACGGTCATCATCAGGGCGATGCTACTTTTACAAAGATTATCAGAATAATGAAGTGGTTACAGAATTTTATACATGAATTTCGCAGTTGTAAAAGGGATTATGTGGATTAATTACGTTATATACGTAGCAGGATAGGTCTCGTCGATTAAGGTTATTTTCGTGTGTTTTCCAGAACATGTCTGTGGTAAATTTTGGAAGTACATTTTTGCTTATATCACAACGGGAGAGGCTTCCCTAATCACGTAGATTTAATTGAGTGCATTGAGAGAGGAATGTACCCAGGGCCTCATGGTACAGAGTCAAGCATGCTAGCGATTGTGCCATCACTTGGGGCTTTAGTTTTAATGAAATGAATGTCTCTTACATATAAATCAGATATAGTTTTAACTACTTTTATGATTTCAAAATCAGGATAATATATATTTCTATGACAGGTTTTGCATAGTTGGTCTATAGGTGAATGTTCTGGAGAAGAGAGTGGATTTAAGGTTTTATATGAGACGGTCTGATGATTTAGAAGGCCTATGTATGTCCGTAAATTATATTTCGGTCAATTTAAAGAGTGGACAATTTTGGACCGCATCAGCATTGACAGGGAATCGTTAAATTTGAACACAGCCTAATTTACATATGGTATTTAAAATTACTTTCATATCTAAAAATGGTTATTTTATATAGAATTTAGATGTTTATCTTTCAAATAATGTAAGAAATGCACCCAACTTGTTGATGTATTGAAATAATCGGAGGTTTTGGTTTCTACAGATTATTTGAAAAACAGTTAACAGTTTTTTGATGATAACCCTCGGGTTGGAACGTTTTAAATCTGCATATATATACTTATTTAATAAATTGTAAGTTTGTTTAAATATTTACTGGCTCTTCTCTTAATCCTAAAATTAAAGTATACAGTTACTCACATTTTCAACTGTTTTAAAATACTTACAAATTTCAGTTTGTCTTATGTTTGTGAAGTGTAAACTTATTGATTTTATTTGCTCAATATTCATGTATTTGAGCACTATTAACTGATCCTTTATCTCTCTTGATGACCCTTTGTTGTTGCTTCCAAACGGCTTCATACATTTTCATCGGATTTTGAAAGCAGCTACATCTGTTGATCAATAACCAAAATGAGTAAAGGTGGGGAGACAATGTCGCTCAAAATAACTTCATTAAAATTGTAAGAGATAATTTTCTGTTTGTCTTATCTCAACTATTCAATTACGAAAATGTATGCAAAATATTGAAGATTTTTTCAATTTCTAAAAACAGAATTGAATTTTTGTGAGAAATTTTTATTGAAAACAATTATAAAATGTAATATTTAAACAAACCCTTAAATAACTGAAAGCTTTTGGGCAATTACCATTTATAATTAGAAAATTAAACAGTCACAAAAGACTACATATATACAAAAGCTAAATAAGGTATAAAAATTATAAATTAAATAGTTGAAGAAGTTTTTATATCATTCGCGATTTTATTTCATACATCCAGGAATAAAATTGTATAGATTGTTTCGTAAATACAAATTTAAATAAACTGTCGCTTAACTGTGATAGCAGAATTTTTTAATTCCTCCTGGCATTAAATATTAAAGTCAATTAATGTAATTCATCTAACTGATGCAATTAAATTATTAACATCAGGATCATATTTGTGAAGCTAATTTGTTGGCAGATATTGAACAACGATTACAACATATATATATATAACGTTGGTGCAAATATTTGGCTAAGAATTTACATTTGTATCAGATTTGGCCTCTCTTAGTAATTCCATCGATGCAAGATATCCAATTTGCAGCGTAGTCGTAATTTCTTTGAAGATGTTTTTTTACATTTCCTTGATTATAATATAGGATTAGTTAGAGTGGGCCCGTATTCCATATGATTCAGATGATTATATATATAATACTTTCATTGCTTTTGAGATTTTCTACCAATTTTGAAAAAGTTATTTCAAATATATATATATAGTGAAGATCTAAAATAACTGCAGCCTCGTGGATTTGTCATGCTGTTATTTGCGATATCGCTTATTGGGTTTGCTATTCTTTAAACTCATTTTATTCGAAAAGTTAACAACGATATTTTAATGTTTTATCTTATTACAGTCGTTGTTTATGCTGTCTATAGATACTTCATTTGATGTATTCCGACAATTACAGATCGATTTTTATATTATTTGGAAGTTTAAAAATGATTCAAAAATCTAAATTAAAAACGATAGAACAAAATTAGAAATTTCGAAAAATTATCAATAAACTTTTAATCTTAATATATTTTTCCATTTGGGTTAATGTGCTATCTATTGAATCTCAAATTTGATGTGTTCTGATAATTAGATCAATATGTAATGTTCTGATGTATAAAAATTTCCAGAAATTTAAAGATAGAACGTAATAATTCTATTAGAAAATATGCCGGAATGTTTGAGAGCACTATGTCAGATAATTTCCTCCAAATCATGAAGATTTGTTGGTCTAAGCATCGTATTAATTGTTTTTTTCTTCAAAATAAAGATAAAAAAGTTATTAAATATTTTAATTTATGTGTACCAATTTTGAATTAAAATAAAGCTATTGTTCTATTCACTTTTTGAAAAAAATAATAAATAAAGTGTCAATAAACGTATGATTCACACTAGATCAGGAATTGATCGGAATAGAATATGTCAAGACAAGGAAGGTATAATCAGAATAGGATAGGTCAGGATAGTGTACATTTATATATATATATACCGTATTATTTTATATAAACATTTTAATGGATAATAAAATAAATAGTAATATTGTAATGGAAATTGTAATAAAAAGAAACGTTTTAATAAAAAAAATTAATAAATAATATACTGCAGTACAGTTATAAAAATTATATATTTTGAATTCGTTCATAATACTAATTACGGCATTCTACTTGGATTCTTTTCCATCAAAAAATATGAATAATTATTCCACTTTCCTGTCTAATAATCTCATTAATTATTCCAGATTATTTTACCAAGAAGTTTCCATAATTCTTATTTTTTGCAATGCAAAATAACTTTACTAGATTTAAGTCATCGTTATTAATGATTTCTTTCGTTTAAAGCGAGTAAATACAGTGATATTAATTATATTTGAAACTGTCAAATACTCTCTGTCTAAATCCAAAATAGGCTATTCACAAATCCAGCAAACGAAATTCCATGATGTAGATTTGATAAAGTACATACAGTACCAAATTGATTGTATTAGGTAAGGGACGATAATTAAGAAATTACCATTTACAATTATAACTGAATGAAGCAGAGCATAATTAGTAATTTAGTAATACAATCAAACTTCCTGTTATTAAATTTAAGGAAGTTACTAATTTTGGATACAAATATTTCCTGGAAATAATAATGCGCATAATTGTATTGCAAATTAATGCATACAATTAAAATAGAAATTATCGTAGATATATAATTTATATCAGACTGAAAATGAAATGAGAACACAAAAAGTCGTAAACCTCATTCATTTATACATACAGAGAAATATACAATCAATATTAAAAGTGAATTATTAGCATACAATATCGTATCAGGACAATTACAGCCCCCCCTCACGTTCCCATTGCCCCCGATGACAATTTATCCCTGTAGGAATTCGTTTTGTGACAAAATTTCTAAAAAATAGGTTAGGTTATTGTCCTCTGGGGCAATTGGCACGGAAGGAAATTGTCCTGGAACCATACAATATTATGTATGTTAAATATTTATACTTGAAAAATGCGCTAATTTGCAAAAGTTAACAAAATATATTAATATTAATTTTGTGTTTTTTCTTCTGAGATTAATTATATTTATAATCAAATTTAATTATTCTTACGTATAAATTAAATACTGTAATACTGTATTTGGATTGTCTATATAGGTTTATTTTTAAATAATTTCCTATGGCTTTCCGTCTAAGTTTGAAACTCATTAGCTGAATTTAGATAATTTGATTTGAAACTTGGACGAATATTTAATTCTAATTTCATTACAATATTGAGTAAATTGTCAAGAATTATAAGCATTTAATTATCTATACTCTCTTCGACACGATGATCTACTTACTCTCTTCGGATATAAAAAGAGCGATATTAATGTTTACGAAATAAAATTTTAGATAGAAAACATTTCCCCAAGTCGAAAATCTAAAATGGTTTAATGTTTTTTCCGTAATTTCTGACTCCGTGTAAAAGTCCTTCCTTGATGAGAAGCGGTGACTTCCGTAAGAAATTGTAAATTATATTTTCTGAGTCGGTAAAATTGTCAATTTGATGGAGCTTTTTCTAGTTGACGTTAAAAGTCCTCGAAAATAGGATCCAGTTATGTCCTCCAAAGATTCTCAAATGTTCGTACATAATGGAATTTAACAACCCGATATTGATTGAAGGCCGGTTATGGCCTACCACAAATCACGTTACCAGACTTCTTACACCCAGGCATTAAAAATACAATTTATGATCCACTCAATAGTTAAGTATAATTTTTATTGCTCCATTACATTTATGACAGATTGCTTTTTTATACCTAAATATATTTGGAAATCGAGATCCTAATATATATATACTGTACACATCTATCAAAATATATTTTTAGTTGCCTGAATTAAATAAGAATTTACTGAAAATAAATTTAAGTCGTCGGCAGTTAACCAATTTATGAAGATAAATGAAAAATCTTTAGCGATTTAAAATATTGATACAAATGTAAAAAAATTAGAACACTTCAGACATTAGGATTAAACAATTTCGTTTATAAAATATCAAACCTTTCGGGAGTAACAAAGACTCATTGGGCATATAATATTAATAGATATTTTCTTACATGTACACCAACATAATACAGATTATACATTCATGGTATATGAACTTTTAATTTAAATTTAGTCGATCAACAATCGAATTTATGGAAGAGAATGATGATAATTTAATCGCCTTTGAGTCCGAAACTCAATTTATATTTTCATTAAGATTAATGAAATAAATAACCAATAATAAATGCATTAATTAATAATTAACAAACAACAGATACAATAATAAATAAAAATACTGCAATTTAGTGTAAAAATTGTACATTTTTATTAAGTTACCCATAAAATGAATGAATTTTTAAAATAAGAATAAAACATATATATTTAGTTTATTATAATCATGATTTGATTAAGTAACTATACAATTTATGCAATTTATAATGGTTAGTAAAACGATGGAGTGACACATATACAGTAGAAGAGACATACGGGAAAAATAAAATAACTTATCTGAATCACGGACTTGCCAATTAAGTACGCCAAAATATATGAAATTAATTTCTTTATCTAAAGAAATGTTAAATTAAATATAGTGAATTAAAACTAATTATGTATATAAATAATATATGATTTAATAAATACTAATTTACATGCAAATAAATACAAATTTATCTTTTTAATAAAGAAATAAAAGGAAAGTAACCTGGAATTCGTTTCCTACGAGAGACCATTATTGATCATTTTAGTTTTGGGGGAACATTCTGTTGACGCGTGAATCCACTTGGTTGTTGGGTCAACTTTGACCTTTTTAACTCGTAGATATCTAACCAGACTATTGTTCATTCTCCAGCGGCAGAAATAGCTCGGTGTTCTTGATAGGATACAGTTATGCAGTAACAACTATTTGGTAAAATTGCTAAATTGATTTATATTCATAGGAATATGAAATTAATATTTGTTGAAAGTTTCCCAAGCCGAAAAATAATAATAAGATTGGTAAAAACAATTCTTAGATTCAATAAACAAATGGATTAAATATCGATCTATATGGTATCCATAATAAATTCTCTTTATGATCATTATAATCCAACTAATCATTTTATTAATTAAATTAATTAGATGTCAGAATAAATTTTCAAACTGTTTTTCATTAATAATCTCAGTCTGGTGATCGCAAATTAAATTTAATATAATAAATATTGAAAATTTAAGTAATTTCATAACTTATTTTCTTCGTAGAAAATTTTTATCGGGCAACGATTTAAATTTAGGGTTGTTGAAGTATTTGGGTGCATCATTTATTTAAATTTTTTGTATAGAAGTTGTACAGTATATTGTATTTTAATTCATCATCCCTAAGTGACATTGTGTAAAAAATACTGTTTTAGTGATAAAATTTATAACTCATCAGATGAAACTGACCAATTTACATCGCAACAATGTTGATATTTTTTCAATTATTTTCTATACAATACTATGTATATGAGACTAATATATAAATGATTACATACGAGAATATTCGTCAATATACTGTACTGTATATTTTCATATTTTCAGTATAAATGTAATATTTATATTTATTCCCAAATGTTAACTGAGGTTTATTTTGTCCAATTCTTTATTAACTCAATAGAAACGGAACAACTATAAGATATAATCAGTGAAAATGTCACAAATTTCGCCCTTGTAAGCAAAATTAAACGAGAATAAAAAAACAATCTGATGATTCAGCTGAAGGTGAAAAGTAAGATTTCTTTTTGTCTCGAAATGCTTACAATCAAACACAATTCTAAGTTAATTTTTCGAATCTAAATCGTCAGCGAGTTTTTAACAAACAAGAAAATGTGTTCACGCTGACCGACTTCATTAAGAAATTGAAGTCTCTACGAGAAAGTCAATTATGTTTAGAGGTCGCTCGTAAAGTAAATCAGTATACTTAAATCACACCAGCAATTTCATTCGCTCTTTTTATATTTATTTCGTTATATTCATGTATCGAGAAAGAGTGGAAAGAGAGAAATAATCAATAAATAATACTACAGTACTGGAATATTTTTTTCAAAACTATTTTTTCCTAATAACATCGTAACAAAGAGCTCGTTTCTGATGGGATCCAATTCCACAAATGGTGTTTCAGCTTTTATGGGATACAGAATCTGCATTGCCACTTAACTTATACTTTTTGTGAGGTCGCCAGTCACAAAAATAATAACCCATAAATATATGAATTATTTTTAAATGATTTTGCATTTGTATTATAAAACAAATATAAGTTTATATCTAAAATACTATTATTTTACTAAAACAAATATTTAATTTATTAAGTTATTTTTTTCTCGCAAGAAATAACTTCAGTCAATTGGAATCTGTCATGAATTAATACGAGGAATATGAATTAAGAACCAGGTTATTAGTAATCCAATTATAACTAAAAAGTTAAATTAACTTTCAACTACTTCTATTGGGGGCCGTGAAACATTTTAGGAGTTCTTTTAATTACTGTTTCAAGCGGATTAAGTAAATTGCATTTCTTAATTATAGCACTACGCTTAAGAGTTTCTTAAATCTTTGTACATATTAACTGAATGACATTTGTAGTTTTTTATCAACAATCAGAATATTCAAGGTTGTCAGAACTTGTCAATGTAAAAATATTTTGTTTTAATTATTTAATTTCTCATTTACTCGTTTATTAAATTTTGTCAGATATGAATTTAAATTTACACACGTAAGCAATTAAATTCATAATTTATCTTTTAAAAAATTATATATTGTAATCGGAGAAGACAAAGTGAAAATTATCAGTATAGAAATTTGTTAAGCTAAAATACTGATGCTTGGGTTTTGTACATCTGACAATAAATTTAATAAAAACTTAGACGAACATAATTTTGTACAAAAAATGGATTATGATTTAAAAATTTCATTAAGGAAAATTTAATATTTCATGAAAAAAAAAATTTGAAAGACAATTTTACACGAATTTTCATGCGTCCTATAAACCCTATCTGGAAATCGACTCTGATTGGTGTTCATCAGCGGTTAAAGGATTTCTAGTGGTGGAGAATACTTTTACAAGTCTATTCCGATCCAGAACGATTTTATAATTGACACGAAAATACGCCTAATGATTTGAATTTTGTAATCATCTTACTGATACTGATTATTATATTTATATTTTAGAGTCTATGATTGTACAGAGATTGCTTAAGTGGAAGAAAAAACATAAAATTTTAAGAGCAAGTATACAAAACTACTTGACCAAATAGACCTGTTGGAAGAAAACAAGTTCGATAGAGAATTAAATACATAATGATGTACACAAAAAGAAATGTTGGTGATGGTCAAAATTGCGTTCGGGTATTATGATAACTGAATAAAAGAGCAGATAAAACATCAACTGGATGACTGGTCACAGGAGTAAAATATCATTGAATATAAGTTTAGGTACAAAAGAGTAGGTTTACTAATAAATGTCAAGAATTATATTTAAATTGACCTAAAATACGAAACAATATTAAAACGAAAAATCATTTTTCCAATTCGCAACTTGAATTTAATCTACTTTTCAATCCATCTTCTTGAACTAATCAGACCCATTCTTGGTCCAATCCGTTCGTCTTTCTTGGTCTCCTGATTATAAGAGTTGAAAATGACCAAGCAATCATCATAAATGTCGTTATTCTACGCAACTTTCTCTTATTTATAAAATACAAAAATAAGTCGACCGCATTTCGTAAAGAAAAAATTAAAATAATGGTTAAAGATTTTAATTTAAAATTACAAATATTTTCCATTATGTAGTTCTCCATATTAATAAATATCTTAATAAATCCTGATGAGCCACATTTTATATCGTTACTATTGTGAAGGCCAAAGTCAGAATATTGGAGTGTATGTTATCAAAAACAATAACGGCTAACAGCAATAATAATGTTATTTAATAGTGATCTACCATTTCACTTTCACACAATACTAATGCTATATATCAACGTTTGGGCCGACACTATTAGTTAATTTATTGGACCTATGAGAAAAGGAATTCTATTTATAGTTGAAAATTTATTACATCAAACAATTGAATGATACAATAAAACCTGACGGACTCCGTAACGCAAGCTACGATGAAATTGAAAAACATTTGAGAATATGTAAATAACATATGTTAATTACAAAATAAAACACATCATTATATGGTACAATAAAAAATAAGACCATTTTTGTGGACTATTCGAAAATTATGGAAAGTTTCATATTTTGTATTGAAAAGTTGTGAAATTTATCAAATAATCTACATTACTGAACTTAAATAATATTTATTGTAAGAAATCACTTAAATCTGGGCTCAATTAGACAAAGTGTATGAAAACTTCTATAATCAAATTTAGAGAAAAGACGTCGTTCTTTTGTAGTTTCCAACTATAAACATAGAAAGAAGTTAAAAATAAAGAGCAATAAACGTAGTTGATTCTTAAGTCCTTTCACAAAAATTGACTTACGGACTGTACAATCTCATTTGAAGTTGTCTAAACAAAAGTTTTTTTCCTCTCAAACTTCAAGATTTGGAGTAAAACATTGTTCTTGTTTCAACGATTTAATATAATTTTAAAACAAAATCGGATTTTGTTTAATATTTTTTAACGGAAAAAATTATATTCGGTCGATAGTGACGTAGGAAACGATGTCTGTAAATACGAGGGAACGTAGTTAATCTCTACGATGTCGATGATTATCGAACTCGATAATTCATTTATTTCGTGTCAAAGTATTTATGATCTAATTTAATTCACGACATCTGTCAACTTCCAAATTTTTTCTGTTCTTGATTGGAACTATAATTATTTGAATAAGAACTGACAGGATATCTAATTATTAATGGAGGGAGTTGTTTATCAAAATTGAATATGAATTCATATATTTAAAATGTTTGCAATACATCTAGATGTAACTTTATATGAATATCATATTCATAAATATTTATGACAGACTGCAGTCAAATATAATAAAAATAATCCAAAATGCTTTGATAATAGAGGTGTACGCATATCACTATAGATCATGCGTTAGGTTAGGTTAGGTGCTATTTTTATGCACATGCGCTTTTGGAACAAGCTATTATGGGGAATAATCGATATTAGAATGCTATCTGGCTTTATCATGATACATAATTTGTGTTAGAATAAAAAAATGAGATAAAAATCTAACTTCAACGGATCTAGAAATCAATCTCTGAATTCTATAAATAGAGCAGGACGAAAAAATATTATTTAGAGCGCAAAGAAAGTCCATTTATAATACATGTCGTTTTTGACCTATCCAAAAAAACGTCGGTTCTTCAAGAGAGATGAAACATTTTTACAGAATTTTATCTTTTTTTTATTCTTTTAGGTTGGAAAAGTTCTCTATAATTCTTGTGTGTGTTTCGTCCTCAAGAGTTGAAGCTTCTTGCGTGTTCAGAATTACGACCACACAGAGACGTGACCGGTGGTCTACAAATTACCCAACTAATGGACAACTATATATTATTGGCCACCGAAATCTCTTTCATTCTTATAGTTTTCCTTTTACCAGACATATTTTACTGCAAATTTTGAGTGCCATTTCCTAAAAAAAGAACCCTACATCAACTTTTGAGTTTTACTGTAGGATTTAATTTCAAATGCCATCCCATTAATCTTTGATTGTAATAATGGATATTTTCATATAATATATTGGCCGATTTCTACTATATTTCATTTGTCAATATCACTTTCTCGGAGTTAAGTTCTGTAAATTTAGATTTCCAATGACAAAACAACAGAAGGAAATTGTTCTAAAAATGGCGATATGATTTCAAAAACAGAACGAACAGCCATGAAGTGAGAATCATTTAGCATAATTAATGACGTCTGTAACTTCAGCTTCATTGTTCGAAACAATGCGAGAATTGGTCACAAATTCCACGCGCAAATTTTCAAACAATGAAGCTCATAATAAATAATGAACTTAATCTTTTCAAAATATATTTTTTTCCTGTTTCAGATTAAATTAATAAAAATACATATTTATCCTTTTATATAGTATTTATTGCTGTCTTAAATAATTAATAATCGTATTATGAATTATTGATTGACAGCTGTCAATATTTTGAATATTGTCAATTTTCCATTTTTATCAATGAATGAGCAATTTTGGTTTGGAAATACCTGTATTTACATCACAATCTACGGATATTACTCCCCTGTTTCACTTACTTTGATTTAGAGACCTACAGTAACTTAAAATATTACAGCACTTACTAACAATAACTTAAATCATTTACCATCCGTTTTATTCATGAAACAGAAAACATCAAATAATTTCCTGGGCCTAAGTGTCCAATCAAGCTTTATGCATTATTCATTATAAAACAATTTGTTATTGTATATTTGTAACAAATAAATAAATATATAGTAGGCAGATACCGTTCTTCAGATTAAATTTTACTTTATTTTTATATCATTATTACTTA
>JAJNBT010300027.1:0-11553 GCA_028455955.1 Notopais sp. p TS-2021 | reverse complement strand
TTATTAATTGAATGTTCCCGTCTTATTAATTGAATGTTCCCGTTTTATTCTTGAATGTGTACATTTGAATGACCGAATGTGTCAACACAGAAGATGATAGTTATTTGCATAAATAACCGCAATTATAGAGTTGCTTAGAAAATGAACATTTAAATTAGAAAATTGACCACAATAATTGACTTATAAGTTGACTCGGATGTGGTTAATTTCATTGACAATGTTGTGTGGTTGATTCTTTAATAAGAATTTTACCCATTTTTTATATTTGGTTTCCGAAGATGTACGTTCATCTTTTTTGTTGAATTAAGACCTGTTATTTGATTAATAAAATGTCCACATTTATATATGATCATCCATCTTCACATTTATCTATCATTGAGAAATAATTATACTGATATTGACTTAAATTCATGTAAATAGATAAGATTTTTCCGATGTACGTAAACCTATAGCGAAATAATCTTTAGAAAGGTCAGGTCACAAAATAATCTTTATACAGGTCAGGTCACAAAATATCTATAAATAGTTTGCTTCGTTTAAAGAAGAAAAGAATATTTAGTGATGAAGAAAGAACATTAATTTGATTTTTTTTTTCAACAAAAATTCAATTTAAAGTAACTGATTCTCAGTATTCATCAGATAACTTGTTGAGTAAAAATTCTATGAAAATTCGGATTACGAATAGAATGATAATAAAAAATTTGATTTTCATTCTGCAAATGGCTGTTCTTCCTTCGATATTTAATCTTTTCAGTAGACTCATCAAAAATAAGTCTGCTTATAAAGGTAATCCTCAATGTTAATTATATACTATGTATATAAATCCTTAGTCAATTTGTTCGTATGGATTGGAATATTTATATAAAGACTTGAACTCACTTCATGCTGAGATAATTTTAGGATTAGATCCTCTATACAATTCAAGTTAAATCAACATCGAAGAAACTTATTCAAAATCTTTAGAATTTTGAACGAAGTATTAAGGAAAACTATAAATAACTTTAAGTCTTATTAATTATTATCCTGGGAACTCAATATCTTCAATCATTTATGAATTATAATATTTAAATTGGCGGTTTTTCTTTTGTCAACGATATCTGACTCCTCATATATTAAAAACCGGTTTTCAAGTTTAATGAAGATACAACTTAACTCTTTGTTCTTACTTTTTATTCTTATTCAGGAAATTAATAATAATTTAAAAATTATTACAGAGTATTCACAAAATTCTTAATAGAATGAATATATTTAATACAGTCAACGTTAAATATGATGTCAGAATGAAACCAGTTTGTGTGAACTATCTTCCTTTTAGCCTTATTTAATATTTCACGCGTACCATTTAACGTAATTATGGCATCCTTAAGCTGATTTAATGTCCTAAGTGTGCCATACTCGACCCATCTTCGTGTTATACCAAGTAACATAAGACGAATTCGTGCGATGCTCATAACGAAAACGGTAATTCACCGAACCCTCTGTGTGCACGTGAGAATTATTCAAATCACGAGTATAAAGTCGTTCCGTTATTGGTCGGAAGAGTTTTTCGGATACAATCGGAACCAATGATGAGACGGAGATCGTTATATAGGATACATGGTTGTAATTGCACAACAATAACGTATAGCTCGTGTTTCGAATTAAATCATTTAGTTGGTCTTATATTGAAAATTGAAAAGAAGTCTTAATTAATCTGCAATAATCATTGCAAATCGATGTCATAATTTTGAAAAATTCTTTCGTTTAAATTCTTTTTTATTTTATAGTATTTTTTATTTTAAATTACATAATTTAAATATAATAAATAAATTGCAATTAGAAATAATGGGAATAAATTGCTAAATATATCAACTCTGATTTTATTTACGGGTAAATAGCTTTATTAATAATTATCTTGTATAATAATTATATTGTACAGTATATATTAACAAATAATTATTGTATTTTCATATCGAGTTATATATAAAGTGTACATTATTTTGGAGGATTTTGGATAAAGTTGTCTTTTAACATGTGATATATTCTCTTATTAATTTAAATTTATTTATTTTCCATCAGTTGTCGACACGGTTGGGAAGGCGAATTTTGTGACCGGTGCCAAAGTCACCCCGGTTGCAAGCAAGGATTCTGCAACGGAAAACCATTCACGTGCGAATGCGACCTCAACTGGGGAGGAATTCTATGTGATCAAGGTAAAATCCTTTATTCTACAGAATGTTCTATACATTTTTATTTAAATCTATACTTAAATTATATCTCCATTAAATAAGTTATACATGGTTTAATATTGGTTAGAATGAGTACCGGTATATATGTTATAAATATCGAAATATGCACATATGCCAGTAAGTATTCACTCCTTTAGTAAGCCATTAAAACATCGACTCTAGGCTCTCGTTCCCTCTGCTAAAGTTAACCTGTAATGGCATTGAATTACAATCAGATGTTCCAGCTATAACGAGATATTGTTATATTTATAGCAAGACCGATGCAGTTTCCCCTCAGTGTAATTACCCTTTTCTCTGATCTAACTTATTTTTATCGATTTTAAGGGCAGTAAATTTCGTTTTCATTAAAGATACAATTATTAATTTTGAATAACTTAACACAATAAACATTATTTTACTAAATTAAACTAGATCTTTATTTAATTTACGTACTTCTTACATGTTTATTTTAACTATAATTCCGAGACACTCCATTTGTCTGCAATGATTCCGAATAAAATTTATCGAATGTAGAAAATATCTTTCTAAGAGACTTTAAAAGCACCAAAATCCTGTTTTTTATGACAATACTTACTCGTATGTCCATTATTTTGCTTCCCTCACACTACACCTGTTTATTAGAGGGGAGAGACATCGGATCATAGTGTGCATGAAGCTTTAATACTGTATATAAGTCGTATGGGATACAACGCAGCTGTCCAGTGAAGAGTAGTCGTTAAATGCAGGGTCGAATACACGCACTTAACTCCTATGGGACACTTCATATGTCTTTAACGCACCCCTGATGATACTTCTATATATGATACATTCTCTGCGGTCTGATCAATATCTGACGATCGATTCTGAAATACATTATTATTATATACGTATATAATATAGAATCTGCGTAAAGTTCCATATTTTGTCATTAAAGATTCATATTCACATTGAAAAATATATTTAAAACTTTAATCTTCTGTTAAATCTAAATCTATTTCATAGAATCAGTAAAACTAGTGTAATACTGTACATTGAAATAATTGTACAACAGTTCAATGATATGTAGATATCATTATTTACTCTTGTATGTCACCAAATGTCATCATTTATCGGTTTAATTTATTCATTTGTGTGATTTTCGGTTTCAGATTTAAATTACTGCGGCAAGTATCCTTGCCACAATGGAGGAACCTGTGAAAATACTGCACCAGATAAATACAACTGCTCTTGCGCCGATGGCTTCTCAGGAAACGACTGCGAAGTGAGTTTTTAATGACCTTTAATTTCTAAACAATTTTCGATAAACTTTCTTTTATAATTAAAACATTTTATTAAAAATAATCCTTCAAATTTTAATCTGTTTCTTAATAATAAAATATAGTTCGAATTTTTCTTTCAATTAATAATATTTGAGTGACTGCTTCGTAGTATATTTAATACTGTAGGACAAAATACTTTCTTTAGAAACTCAAGGTGACGCTAAGAAATCTTTTTCTTGATTATTTAAAATAAAAAAACCTTTTGTCTAAAGAACGAATTAATATAATTCCACGGAGGATAAAGTGAAACAAATTTGTGATAATAGATTATAATCTACCTTTACAGATTGTCGAGGACCCCTGCGCCCCCGGTCCATGTGATAATGGGGGGACTTGCCGTGAAGTCAACGGGGGTTTCCAATGCAGTTGCCCCCCTGGGTGGAGTGGAGATACTTGCCAAATTAGTGAGTACCATTTATTTAATTGTCGACCATTTAATATACTTTAGATAAGCTTTCCTATTTTATTATCGGATTCCAAAGATATTTTAATTAATTTTGTACAAAATATTAATTAAAATTCTTTAATTATTTTATCGAATTATATTCTATAAGTAACTACAAAGAAATATAAATAGTTTATAATTGGTTTCCTTATGGTGTGATCTCATTAACTTTATATATCTATAAATAAATCGTAAGATGGATTGATAACGGCAGCCGATAATAGAGGATTGAATCCTGTTTGATACGAGATTTAATCGGATTAGATCTCATTTGCGATGAAGCTAACTAAAAGTGATCAATCTTTGCGAGAGCAAATTATATAGATTCCAGTATGACTGATCTGCTTGAGAAAATCGACCTTTTCTAACGATTAAATAATGTTTATATTTAATCTATATATCAAATTATAAACTCGTTTATTTTCAGTTCGTTTTTTATATTTTGAATTATAATTCCTTCCAACTATATTATCAATTCGTATATACCAATTATAATTGACATATAGTAAAAAATATTATTGGTTGAAATAAGTTGCAGGATACTACAAATTTTTGTTCTCCGCAGTGTAAATTTATTTGTCAATACAGTATTAAAATTGAAAAATGAATTTTTAATACTTTTTAACTCTTAAGATTTATTTTACAGTAATTAAAAAATAAAATTTATTATTTCAAATTTGATTTAAATCACTTAAAATCACTTTAATTATCTCAGATTTTATTGAAATCACTTGAATTATCTGCGTGCATCTGTCTTAATACTTCGTTTGTTTTTCCAGATGTCGATGAATGCCAATCATCTCCTTGTTTAAATGATGGTTTTTGCACCGATCTTGTTAACGGTTTCAAATGCAATTGTACAGACAGTTGGACCGGACTCACTTGTCAAACAGGTAACTTTTTAAAACCAATTCTCTAAATTACAGAAACTCAAAAATAAAAATAACTTATTCGCTAATCGCATTTTATTATTTATCTCCTTCAGATGTGGATGAATGTGAGAATTCTAAATGCATAAATGCCGATTCTTGTAGCAACTCTGAAGGCAGTTTTACTTGTAACTGCATCACCGGTTGGGAAGGACAATTTTGTCAGATTAACATCAACGACTGCCACGGACAATGTTTATACGGAGCCGAGTGCATAGATCTTGTTGATGATTTTCGATGCGTTTGTCCGGAGGGATTTACAGGTAAATGAAAGCATTTGAGAAATAAGAACGACTCTCTAAATATGACCATAGAAAATGTATAATAAGTAAGAGTTTTCTCGTTAAAATGTTTCCACGTATAAGACAATCGAATTAAATATGACTATTTATTTTTTCAGGACAACATTGCGAGGACAATATCGACGACTGCGTTAGTTCTCCTTGTTCCAATGGTGGAGATTGTATCGATCTCATTAAAGGATTTAGATGCATCTGTCCAGTTGGTTTCTCCGGTTCCATTTGTGAAGTAAGTTATTTGAGAATTTTTATTTTGAATTTAATAGTTTTGATAGTTTTTCTATTTTCAAATTCAAAAAATAATTCGATTCAAGTTAAATTTCCACGAAACTATTCTCTAAAAATTGTTTATCCGTCCAGAATGACATAGATCTTTGCAATCCGAATCCGTGCGCAAATAATGCTCCGTGCATCAACACTCAAACGGATTTCTTCTGTCACTGCTCGGACCGTTGGACAGGAAAAAGCTGCTCAGTTCCTCGCCCCACATGCAAAAATCCTCCTTGCCAAGGTAATTTGTTTAAAATCAATCATAATTATATACAGTACCAAGATTGCTTACTTGACATTTCAGTTTGTATTTCCTCGTCATTTGCTTCTAACCTTTTGTTTAAAATGCCAAAACTATAATTAAAAAATATACAGGTTGCCTTAAGTGTCTCTGTAACTCGACTACCTGACGACTTAGTCATGTAAAAAAAATAATTTAATTCTAAATACTGTCACGACTGTTGAATTTATTTATGAATCTATTTTCTTCCTTTCAAATGGATATTCATGCATGTCAATACAAGTGGACATAAAAAGTGAAAGCATGTGGCTATCCGACTTGCACTGAGCAATCAGGGGCGTGTTCAATGCTGCCCCTGAGACAAGTCTCGATATCACAATCTCATTAACATCAAAGGCAAACACTCGCACGAAACAAACACTAGCAAGCAATATCTGTTTACACGATCAGAAAAAAATGCATTTATTTTGAACTACTTTTTATTTATTTTTATTACAATTGTTCCGTTCTTTTATTAAAAAAATATGAGAGTTATCAAAATTTCAGAAATTGTGATATTTATGAAGATGAAGAAATAAATAAAACCTTTATTAATAAATTGTTCGATTCTAAAATCATTGAAGTTTTAATCGTTAATTACTTTAATTCCAATTAACTATCTCTTATAATCAATAAAAAACAACTTTGTATTTCATATAATTACAATTATTTTAATTACATCACTCGTTTCATTACGAAGCGTGTACATCCCTTGCCGCCCTACTGTATATCCTACTCCCCTTCATAATTGCCCCTCTTTATTTCTAGCACGTGCCCTCATAGTCGTTGCAATTTCAACTACTATGATAGTTATAGCTTCATTATAGTTACTCTTTAGGAACTTGGTTCTTCTATAGCGGCGTATGTTTGCCTTTGTTCACAGCTTGACACCTATCAAAGCTGTTCAATATTCAATGGATTCTCATTTCATTCATTCGGAATTTTTTATTTCCGTTAAATTCCTTCAACATTCACTGTCAAAATTTCTAAAATTATTACAAAATTATTACAATTAAACCGATATAAAATAATTATTAAGAACAAACCATTAATTTACTCTTTATTATTGTGTCATTTATAGTTGTGGATATCTGTACCGTTCCTGTGGCGAAATCTTCAGGAGAAATTATTTACAAATCTTCTCATATTTGTGGATCACACGGAAGATGTGTCAATTATTCCGATGGAACATTTTCCTGCGTTTGTGATCCAGGCTACACAGGAAAATACTGTCATATAAGTAAGTTTACAAACTATTTTTTTCGATTTTTTGTGATTTTTAATATTAAAACATCTGGGAGACTTTATATAACAACATTACTTAAAAATATATTAATTTTTAAGTAACTTAAAACTGTTTTTTTTATTTTGCAAAATCGAGATATTTATGTGAAAAAAACTGAATGCCCTTTATTTATTTGTTATTTTCTGACTGTTTTAGACATCAAGGAATGCGAGTCGACCCCTTGCCAGAATGGAGGTACATGCGTTGACCTCATCGACGGATTCCAATGCGTCTGTGACCTAGGATGGGAAGGAACATTATGTAACATCGGTGAGTCTGAAAATATTTTTTATATGAATTCTTGTAACTATATTGTAGCATTTTCACTAACAGATATTAATTATCTTTCTTAAACTATGATTAATTTTCAATTGTAAATATATAATGGCAAGTTAATTTTTATTTGTATATATAGCTTTCACCATACGAAGAAAGGTTTCTTTTTAATATTTTTAATGGATTAAAATTAGCCCTCTTGAAATAACCAACTAATTATTAAAAAATAAACTGAATAGAAATTTCTATAAATGACAAACATAAAATATGACTTTTTTTATCAAAAGAATGAAAGTCAAATTAGTGCATGAAGAAATGTTTTCGTACAAATATACAATTCTTGTAAAATATTTACAAATATTTATACAATCAATTGTTCATTGAATAATTGTTCGGCAATTTCCTTACTATTGAGTGATTTTTTTTTCAATTTAATATATTCAATAAAGTTCGAAGATTAAATATTATTAACAGTAATGATGTGGCATTTGCATTGTCAATATTAATGATAATACATATGAAAAAAAGAAAATCTGTATATTCAATGACTCATTACTTAACTTTTTTCCAAAATTAATAATATTGTTGAAGAAATAAAAATAACTTGATAAGAAACAGACCAAAATATTGTCCATTGTTAACGTATCAGTAATGACAAGCTGAGAGCTTTCAATTTCCATAAAATAAAATCACAATTTACAACATTAAAATAAATTAACTTATTTGTGCCAAAATTAAAAATTTTATTGAATTTATTTGATAAAATATTAGATTTATTTCTTTATTAGATTAATCTTTATTATTTTTTCGAATTTATAGATTTTATCGAATTAAAAATATAAGAATTTCCTTAAAAATATCATTTTAAAAAATATTAATTTTGATATTTTTTTGTTGCCTTCACAGAAGTGGACGAATGTCTGTCGAGACCTTGTAAAAACAACGGAACTTGTCGCGATCATTTGGTGGACTTTAAATGTCACTGCGACGGGAATTGGAAGGGACGAACTTGCAGTTCAACATCGTCCTATTGTGAACCGAATACTTGTCTTAATGGAGGAACTTGCGTCGAATTAGGAAACAACTTCGTTTGTCATTGTCCAACTGAATGGAAAGGAACCATTTGCCATTTACGTATGTTTAATATTCACTATTAAAAGAAACAATTATATTTATGTTATTGAAATAGGTGGAAAGAACGTGGTTTTATTATTATTCTAAAGGGTGATTTGCATACTGATGTGATTAAATTTATCCCTTCAGCTAAACATCGGCCTTGCGATAATTCTCCGTGTCTGAACAGCGGCACTTGCGTTAATTCTGTAGAAGGAGCTACGTGTATTTGCTCCGAAGGATTCGACGGACCATTTTGCGGTACAAATATCGACGATTGTGGCTTACGCCCTTGTTACAACCAAGGGCACTGCATCGACGGCATCAATTGGCGTATGTGCGAATGCAAACCGGGATTCACCGGTCCAGATTGTCGGATTCGTTTAAGTTTATGCGCATCCGCCCCCTGCGCTTATGGGTCGCAGTGCGTGGACAATCCAGGAGGAAGTTTCCAATGCATTTGTCCTCCCGGTAGATCGGGTAAATTATGCGACATCATCAACAACCTCCATTTGTCCCAAAATGATGACATCTCTCCCGACTGGTGCCAATGGGCGGGAGAATTAAAGCATCATGGATCAGTCTGGAGGCACGAATGCAACACGTGCCACTGCAGTCATGGAAGCGTTACGTGTTCCACCGTTTGGTGCGGCCCAGGAAACTGCCTCGCTACCATCGACAACTCTTACCCATGCGATCCCCGTCAGGTAATTATTTGTGCAATTAAATTTAGCGTACAATCTTTTAATACAATGAAATAAATTGAATATCTCTCATAAATGTACAGTAATCATTTTCATAATTCTACAATGTTAAAATAATATTCTGCAGGTTTGCGTATCGGATCCCCCCGAACTATGTTTGTCCCCCCCTTGCGAAGGATTTGGGGAATGTAGAGGCCTTTCTGGAGGGCATTTGATGCCAGGTACCCATCCAGGAGCCCCTGATTGCATGCCCAACGACGCTCAACTGAGCAACGCTTGCGCCAGATTGACTCTGGTATTGAATCCTCTGACGATACCCGTGGGTACTCGGACGCACGATGTTTGCGCCGGATTGCGTGCAATTTGGGCGGATCGACATGCTCACGCACCTTCAGCTCCCCCAGTCATTATGTGCGGCCTAGCCTTGGGCACCAATCACACACTCGAAGTTACTTTGGTAAGTCATCATCACATTATTGTTTCCAGTATTTTAGTGGGAAATATAATCTCTCGTATTTATTGTAAGCAAGTTCAATGTCTCTCTTTTCGGCCATTTGCTAGTAATTTACGGTAATTGTTTACAGCATGATGCAATTATCCAATAAATACGGATATTATCGCATTGTTTTCTGTAATCCCGTGCGGATAATTTGTGTTCTATAGTTAATTGCCGTCGATAATGGAACATAATTTGATATTTTAAAATTGGAATTTCATTTAATGTTCTGAAATTAACATAAATATTAATTTTATTTTTGTAATTCCTACAGTCGTATGCAGACAAAAATAACAATGATGTCGAATTTGCCGTACGAAAACTGTCTGAATTAGTACGCAGTAAATTGACGCCAGTTACTGCTCTCGCTGCTGTAATTGAAGTCAAAGTTCACACTTTACTGGTGGATCCTTCAGCCTGTAAGTATTTTATATTACAGTCAATGTATTAAATAGTAAATATGTGCCTGTATATTATTAAATATAATAATATTTAGATTTACCTAATAATTAAAGTGTAATTAAAAGAATATTTGTGTTCTGATTATGTTATTGTTTTGTTGCAGTGCACAGCGCCAATGGAATCATGGCTGCGTTAACTGTCGTATTGGTGATTTTGATTATCGTCGCCTTGGGTGGATTTATTTACTGCAGGAAAAAGAAGTTGCTCACAGACCTGCCACATTCATATTCGAACCAACCTACCAATTTTAAAATCACAGACGATCCTCACATAGAGAAATCCAACAATGAAAACGAAGAAAAATTACGTCGTTTCCATAATCCTTTAAAAGGTTCGATGTTAGGTGCCCCATGTTCCGTCGATAAGTACGGGCGACCTTCTTCGGTTTGTGCTAAGGGCATCGGGAATCACCCATACGGCGGTAATGGAGGAGGTGACGTAGGCCTTCTGCAGTATCAACAAAATGAATCTCAGAGCAAACTGAATGTGATGAATTCAATGCCGTGTTTGGCTCTGCCCGAGTCCGACTTGAGCGACTTGGAGTCGCCGATGCATCGGCCTTATCCCTCTCACGCAATAATGAGGAAGGTGCAAAACTCCGACATGGAGAGAAACACAACTCCTGTAGGAGATTTATCCGTGTCCAAAAGTTTACAAAAAGATCTCAATTTGACGAGTGGACCTTTAAGTGGCACCAGCAGGACGATAGACTCAATAACCAGTGAAGTTGTTGTATAGCGTCAAATGTTTTTATCAGTTTGTATAGTGATGTATATACAAAGAATTTAAATAGTTTATAAGTGTTTATCGATTGAACTATTTTTAAATATCGAATGAACAACATGAAAGTGATTAGAAAATTTTATTACAAATGTACAACGCAAATTTTAACGTCTTTTTGAGACTTATAAATAATAAACTCGTTAAGTTCTGATTTAATTAAGTTTTAGATAAACTAAATTTTAACTTAAAGTTCTATCCTTAATTGTATATAAAAATTTAATATAATTTTGCTTTTTTCAAAATATCTTAAAACTATTTTATTTTAAAAATAATATTTTTATTTTGTTTTAAACTAAATTTAATCATTAGAAATTTCTATAAATTTACCACTTTTATGTGTTCAAACCAAAGGAAAACTTCTTGTTTTAATTCTAGAGAGACTTATAGAATATATTTTACCTTTTTTTAAGTTCAATTTTGTTAATATATTAATTATAATTTCTTATCAAAAATAATTCGCTTCTCATTATTCAAAATATTTGTTATTTTATTAATAATCTTCAATATGTAATAAATATACACAGATTTTTTAAACACAGATATTTCTTCTAAGAGTCAATAATCTTTATCTGATATCCTGAGCATCTATTTCTTGATTGTCAATCATTATTTAGTTCTTGATTTTCAATCTAGTAGATCTTGATTTTCAATCTAGTAGATCTTGATTTTCAATCTAGTAGATCTT
>JAJNBT010298901.1:0-10022 GCA_028455955.1 Notopais sp. p TS-2021 | reverse complement strand
TGTATCTCTCTCTGTGTGTGTATATTCTCCTCCTCTCTTATATTTGGCTAATAGAAAAACTAGACCAAGAATCCGTGTATTGACAGTGATATTAATATTTTATATCGTAATTACAAATAAAGTAACTTGTACATTAGTTAGTTTTTAAAATTTATTTACACTGTAGTACAATCCGAGTGTTTTATCCAATCGATAAAATCAAAAGTTTAGCACATACAAATTATGGGTCTGGAAGTAATGCATCTTACAAATCAGAAATCTTTGAAGATTTTAATTGCTGGATGCCAAATATTGTATGCATTGCTGATGCCAATCTATTATTAATTATATATTTATTTGCATAATTGCGCCGTACAAGTGAGAAACCGAGTATATGCGATGTAGATTCATTAAACGTTTAATAGATGCGCATTTTCGTCAATTGGAAATGCTTTATTTTATTTTTTATTTTTTTCTTATTGATATTTATTTATAGCTTTCTGAATGATGGACGTTTGAAGTACATGTTTATAATAGAATAACTCAGACATATACAAATGATAAACCACCAATATTTCAGCTTTTAAATTATATCATTTATACCGATGCCCGCTGTGTCGACTTTTGATTTGTTACTCCAATTAGTGAGAGCATAAATTATTGCTTCATAGTTATGCCATTCAAGATTTACAATTAATAAATGCATTTCATTTCCATATTTATTTTTAGCATGAAATCAATTATCGTATTAGAATTTCAATAAATTAAAAAAATGCGAAATTTGAAAGTCGTCCGCACCATCTTAATAAGAGTTTTATAAAATGCCTCTCACCTCTCACCCTCCCCTGGTTTCCTCTCTTTTGGTTTTGTAAACAAATGTAAACTCTTTCCCCTGACTCTGTATGCTGGAACCATTTCCTTTTACCCTTTTTACATTGCCAAAGTTACTTCACGGTTGCTGATTCCCGGCCTCTGAGGCCAACTTTTACTTTTTAAAGGGGGAAACATGCCAGTAGGCAATTTTCTTTTCTATTTACCCATTTACAAAGAGTTAATTATAAAATCGGTACAGTATTAAACCTCTTTATATTAAACAAAGTTATCTTAAATATTGTTAAATAAATATTTACACGGAGCCGTGTATATTATATCAATGCACAAAAACTGCAATTGAAAATCAATGCATGGTTGAATACTAATGGCTTCTTTAGAACTGAGATCATTAGGTATGCATGGGCCGAGTCTCAAACATTAACACTTATTAAGCAGATTTAATTAACTGTTTACACACAATTCAGAATGTCTTATTTACACCTTTGCAGCGAATCGATCTTGGAATTAGCAGCCACGTGAGCAGGATTCACGCAGCAGTGACTGTTTAAACAGAACACCTCAGTCTAAAATAAACCAGTTATATAACACATAAAGACTGTGACTTCAAAGGCAAAGTTTCGCATAATATATGACATATATAATTGACCTTCTAATTCTATTTTTATAAGCAATTTATAAAAATTAAGTCACATGAGTTATTTCTGTTCATAATTTAAAGACTCGACTTAATAATTAAATACGAAGTTAAGAAATTGGTTACCAACAAATAATTAACCAATAGAATTACTTATCTTTTTAATGAGATGAAGCATAAAAACTATAAATAATGCAACTCATTGCAAATTAAATAAATTAATTCTATCCTACCCAATAATTTAATTCTTTTACATTTCTATTATTGTTCTTCCACACACTTTACAACTCCGTCAAGTTGATCAATCGGAGATATTTCAGTGTTTTCTTAAGTGCCCCCTTTCTTTCTTCAAGTTTCTTTTTAAGGGCTCTGAATAAACAATGGGCTTCATCCTTCAACTCGAATTTAATTTCGACAAATCAACTATTTTTGGCCAATTTCCTCTTCTTGCATTTACGAGATTTTTCATTATCTTATCTTTATCATTATTGTACGATTCTTTTCACTTTTATCGAGTTAAGTATCTTATCACGATAGGAACTATATTAATTATAACAATTCCTAGAAAAAATTGGAAGATTCTCATTTTGAATTCCTTATATGAAAATAACGCCAATTCGAATTCCCATTAAATCGAATAAATAATTTAACGTTGAAAAAACATTTCGATCGGGATGTTTTTTCTTCTAAGTATAAAGAAAGAATGCAGCTCCTGAGTCCTTTCACTGGGATACTGTTATTTTTGTTTTAAACAATTTACGGAAGACTTTTTAAAAGGTCGCAAGTTCAACTGTATTTACTTCAATTAAACATGTATATTACTTTGGTTTGTATAACAATTTAACTGTTCGTTATATTATTACTATTCTTTGTTAATAAACAATGGTAATAATTTAATTAATTTCCTGTATTTCTTAACATTAAAACCAAAGAAAATGACTTCGTATCATCATCAAAGTTTCAGATAATAATTTACTTCGTTTCAAGTGAAAAAGTTTTCTCAAGAACTATTTCTTTTATTTTATATTACTTTTCATCTATGTAAATACTCTTCGTACGTAATTATATTGATTCCAAGGGGAGTCACTTATTGACTAATAAATGAGGCTAAATTTCATATATAATACTGTGTATCATATGTTCTAGATATATAAGGATAAAAACATGTATTTAAATACCAGTATTTAATTACGATATGGAGTTTCAAATAAATAATCATATCATAGTTTTTAATACGGTATTAAGTAATATGTTAAAATGAATATTTATTTTTAATTTGCTTTATCATGAAATTGATGTTTTATTTATTTAAAATAAACTAACTATAATATTTAGTAAAATTTTACTTTTTATGCTTAATTTTCATAGAAGTCTGTTTAATAAGATTCACATTTTTCTTAATCAAGGTTCAAGACTTCACACAAAAAATATTGAGTTCAACATTAGAATTATATAGATGATACAAGACATCAATAAGAAAAAATAGTAATTTTGCATAGCATTATTAATAGATTTAAGGATTTTCATTGCAAAGGAGCCAAAATTTATAGAGTATTGCTTTTTAAATAATATAGTAGTTGAAAAAAATCATTATAGTGTCTTATTTTTTTCAATATTAAGGTCGAATTATATATTTTTTATCAAGAAAAAGTTCTCTAGATCAAATATTACTGTTCCGTAAAATGAGCTTCATACCATGTGTCATGATGGCCATTTATATGTTTTATTTTAATTAAAATTACCTTTGGTAATTGATAAAAATTCGATCCAAGGTCTCAGTCACATAAAATTTGAATGAAATAGAATTAGAATAAAATGTTAAAATGCTTCAGGTTCTTTTTAGTAAGGTATTGGAATCAAGTATCAATGTTTAATTTGAATTAAATACAATATCTTAATACTTATTGCAGGATTACTTTTTTAGTTAAATATTAGGCAAAAATATATAGATACTATTATTTTATCAATACCGGTATATATATTGTAAATTCTCGATATATATTTTATTTATATAGTTGTAACAAATATATAAATTAACTTCACGTATATATATACACACAATGTTCATATTGTTTTTAATTAATTTTTGAAATATTTATACATAGCATAAATAAGCTGATGGGCAGTTTAAAATATGTAACGTTCTATCAATGATGAATAATGATTGAGCTTAAATTCGTAACTGTCGTTAGTTCTCTTGACGAATTATTGGTTATGATTTATGAAGTCGAATCGTTAATAATTCTTTCATATTTGATCGCTGCATGGAGTTCACTTCCCAGCATGAGTTCAAATGAGCTCAAATGTCAAATAGTTCTCATATGACTGCTATTTTATCGACACACAGAGAGTCGAAAGGAAGTTCCTATAAGACCTATTCGATGTGAAAATTATTTACGTATTTGTTGGTCCATTATGGATTTATAATTACATACAAACTGCTTTTTTATCAGGATATTTTCTCACAGGTTCCTGAATTCCTATTTTTTTATTACATTTTGTATATCAAAATCTTTTATTTTTTATTTTTCATGATTATTACTAAGAAATTGTATGAAATTCGCAATTTTGGGGAAAGCGACGGTGTAGGATGTTTTTTTGATCAAATAATGCGGCCTCTCATGTCGCCTAGAAATAAACATTTGTTAAACACACTATGGGAAAATGTTGTCTTTTTTACGATCATTTTCAAAATCGTGACTGTGAAGTTGTTTCTAAAATACGATTCTCGGAATCAGTTTCTAAACAAAAAGGCTCGTTGTTTTTTCCAACTCGGCTAACCAACCTATGTGTATCAGTGTGTCCTAAGGTAGTTGAACCGGTGTGCAATTTTCGATACCTGCATGGCCAATTATGATGTTTTCTAGTTCCATATGGGCTGGCGAAGCAATATTTTAGGAGAAAAAGGTTTAATTTTAAAACATCAAGTTTTTTATAGATTCGTGGCAAAAAAACAACTATTTGTATTCAATTACATAGAACATTCATATATTTAGTCTGTTCTTACAAAAATTAATTCTTATTGTGTTAATTTTTACTTTCTCCACTCTTAACACTTTCTGCGTTTTTTATAGAACAATATTCCTCGATATTGTGAATATATTATAAACCATTCTATATATTACCTCTATAACAAATCTTAAATGTATTATAATTAATTTTATATAACATTAATCTGATCAATATTAAAAATGAAACATTGATGAAAAATCATTTTTCATTATTTCAAGGATGGAAACTTGAAGAAACAAAGCAACTTTGCTTTACGTTTGTTTTGGTTAGTTTCTCAAGTATCGTTTATTGGCCATTGAGAGAATAGAAGAAGCGGTAGAAGTGACCCTGGTATGAGAAACAATTGCCTCTTAAGGTCAAGGACACTTTCCACGATATTTCTTTTTATATTAAAATCAATGTAATGTAATTAAGAATCTTTTTCTCATCAAAGAAAAATTTTATTTAAACATATAGGAAATGAACTTGGGATACAGGATTTAGAATTTTTCTCATTTACTGGTGCTATAAAATCATTATAAGAAGTATTCTGAGAGTACGATAATGTAAAATTTATTGCCTATACAAGTACATAAATTGTTTATAGAAAAGCAGGAAATATTCGTTGGAAATGACCATTATATATTTTGGATATCTAACAATTTATGCTAAAACGTGATAAGTCATTTGCCTGACGAGCCTCTGTACTCGATGTTGGACTTATATTTTCATCATATAATGTTGAAAATAATCTCTTAAAGACAAACAGTTACTTCGGAGATGAGAAGTGAGACTTTCATCGGATGGGGAACACAATACATGTGTTGACAGAAAAAGAATATTTAATTTTTAGATATATTATACAACCGTCTATATAGTGTCTCTATACAGTCAATAGTGATAATACAGTGAGCCAACCCATGCATGAAGTGCTTAGTTCCTCAAGGTCTTTCAAAGAAATATACAATCAAGATGTTTAATGTAATATTGAAAAGATTTATTTGAAAATATTCACGCTATTGCTATATATAAACAGAAAGAATATAATTAATTTATATTTCAATATCAAAATTGTCACTACGAGAAGAATTGAATTCGTCGTTTCTGAACTTAAATTCGAAATAAACCCCAAGATTTATTTAAATTTGCTTATCGAGAATAAGGCAACAAAGTGTAACCGCAGGGTGTCTTAATCCCTTACCAAATTTATTACTTTAATAGAAAGGCAAAATTTATTTCTATATTACAGACGTACAATGCATGTAAAATCTTCTTAATCACATGTTGTATTATTGTACGTTCAATGTTGTATGAGCAGATGGTACATACAAATGACATTTTCATAACCCTTAATTAATAGTTTATGTATTTAAATTAGTGTTATAACGAATACTCACTATTTTATAGTTTCTTATCTTACTTTTGTATTTTTGTTGCAGGTATGTCATTCTTGGAGTTTACTTTTAATCTATTAACATCTTGTAAGTACACACTTTTATTTGATATTTTACGTTTTATAATTAACTATCGTCATTAAGTTTTAGCAGTAGGCATTAAACATATTGACACACGTTTGAAACGTGCATAAGCTAATTAATGGACAATACTATTTTCATTCGTAATTTGCATGATTTTACCATAACTATATAAATACTGTTGTCAGTGTACACTATGTTCATATAGTGAAAGACATGTTTAAAAGCTTGTTTAATCAACATAACAATACGTGACGATACATAAAACGCATCAGTAGAATCAATCCCATTATGAAGACGATTGCACAATGGCCGCATGAAGCAGAATATATACGAACAGCTGTTCACCTTGGCACTTTTTTTTCATAGTTGACACATAACTTATATCAAAATAAGTATATTTCATATTTTCAAACGCACATTACATTTTAATACTCAGTTAAACCAAGAATTTGTACATTAAAATTTAATATAAATTCTTCATATAAATTACCAATTTTTAGCTTTACTGTGAGATAATATATTAGGATGGGCTCTTGATATTCCCGAAAATATGTTTTCTTAATACATAGGCATTTAACAGATTTTTTATAAATGTTTCTCAGCATTTCATTTAAAAAGATAATGTAGTTGTAATTACAAACATTTTACCTTTATGGAATATATTTTGATATTTTACTCTGTCTAAAATATAGATAACTTTTATACAAATCTGTCTCTTTGTTTGAGGAAAGTATTATTTTACATTTTGTGAGAAACTGTCATTGAATTGAGATGACAGAAATGCTGCCTTGAATTTCGCGAACAAAATCCCTGAATTGAGATTTAGTCAAAGGGGTTTTGTATCACATCAGAGACACACGAGGGGAAATTTACATAATATATACTGACTTGTGACTGCATGTTTCGTATCTTATAGCTAGAATATCTAGCTTATAATACAAGACAAATATTTATCCAACCAATATTATTTATTTTCAGTTTCAATTATTAATAGTTTTCCAATCCATTTGTTAATAAAGTAGATCATAAACCTAACCCCCATAAAGGTTAGGTTTGACTGAGAAAACACAATGTTCAATTGATCCGATCAAATATAATTGAGAATTGAAGGTGCATCAAAACAAATTCTCTCTCTCTATTTCTAGTGTCAAATTTAATATGATCGACAGGCAATGATAGATTTGAATTGATTTTTCAAAAGTGAAATGAAACTTCTATGAATTTAAATTCATTGCCAATAATATTCTGAATGGGGAAAAGAATTCACATATTTTAGTTTCGTATTTCATGATTGCCTGATTTAAAAATGCAAATACGCAAGAGCTTGGGAAATATGTTTACCCACGCAATTTAAATTATCAGATATTGTCTCTGGATATGTATACACTATTATTGCATAAACATCACGCGTAACAGACATAAATATAAAATTTAAATAGATGAAATTGTAAACTGTTTTTATATCTTAAAAGTTAAAACCAATGTGTAATAAGACTAATTCAACAATGCGATAGATTAGAGAACGTAAGTTTATGAAATATAAAATGAAATGATTTTAATATACGCATAAATAAACGTATAGTAATTATCGTGAATTTTCATTTGTTACATCAGTGACGATAAATAACTATGAAATAATGCATCATTGAAATCATCTTCACAAATTACAAGCATTAATTACTTATATAACTTTTATATAGTATAAAAATACTGAAGATTCTAAGATATGTATAAAATAGTTTCTAATTTGACCAACTACAGATTTCATATTTGTGCTTCTAAATATATATATATAAAGCATTTAAAATCATTCTGGCTGTTTTTACCGCACGATAAAAATAATAGATGGACCATAATCATTGCTTAATTATAAATTATACACGATGTTTCGAATCTGATGAGAAAAAGAATAATTCATCAGCATCTCGCATTTTTATTAGCAGGTTAATTATTATTATTTTCCTGATAACAACTTTTAAAATTCAACCAATGAAGAATCAACAAGTATATCTTTTCGAATAATGATTGAATATTTTTAATAAACGTATCATTATATCCATATAATAGTCTTCATTTTCTTAATAAATTTAACATTCTCGATATTATTCATTCTAATATTCTTAATATCTCGAACATTATTCACATCTTTAAACGTTCAAGATATTTGTGAAATTTAGCAACAAACCATTTTCTTTATATTTCTTATTGAAATCGATGTTTTAGTCTTGCAGAACTTGAAATGATTCTAATAAGATATGTCATTCTAGATATCATATTATATTCTTGATGTTGTTAAAAATATTGAATATACAGTAGAATGTTATCTCACATATCGGATATACATTATACAAAAAACACTTTGCGAAACAGAATGAAGTAGCATTTTCATAGAGTGCAATTCGAAGTGAATAAAAAATATGAAGATATTTTATGAAATACATAGATCTCATGATATCATATGCATTGTTAATATCCTTATAATATTATGACATCTTGCATACCATTAAAAAATATTTTGAACATTCTTAATATGTAAACGTTGTTGTTACTCACGATGTCATTAATATACCAAATATTCTTATGTTGAAAATTCGTATAATATTCTTAAAATTATTAATTGTATACTAATAATATTCGTAATATTTTAAAATAAATTATATATTAAAATTCTGGATATTTTTCCATGTGTGATTCTAATTTTTCTGATGGGAATTAAAAATATCTATCGAGAGATAATTTTTTATACTATTGAGTCGTTAGCTTAAAATTAACTTGTTTGATTTCCCGCTGCGTAAATCATACTTGCGAATTTATTCTATATATTGTGAGTCACACGCAAATAACCATTGTTCATGGTCAAAATTATGGAAGGTGATCATGCACCTTCGATATAATATGGATGGTAATATAAAACGAGCAGTTAAATTACTTATCAATATTTCCCTTCCTATCTTATAAGTATACCGGTACGTTGCAAGTATAAATATATGTGAAGGCAATAAATATATAAAAATAATTGTATGGCTTCTTTTCCACCACAATATTGACGCAAATTAAGGACGACAGAGGAACTTTTTAATCTTCCTGTTCATTTTTATTGAAAAAAGGAAGTATATTAAATGTAATTAATAGGTAGTTACGTTACTTTACTCTCGGAATTCGAAAGATCATCTTCTCACGGAAGTGCATCGATGTGGTCACGTGATACAGCCAAGGGTATAAGGGGAAATTGTTTTTTCGTAATTGCTTTTATATAAAATGCAACACGATCGAATGTGCGCAATAAATCGAGCTCCGGATGCAAAATAACTTACTATATCTTTATACAGATAGATTATATAATGTGTGGAGGTAATTTAAATAATAATTAGTACATGTCCAGTCTTTATATATATAAATAGGAACATTTATTCTAAAGTTCAATTGGGTTTATAAATTGATAATTTTAAAATGTTTTTGTTCTTCTCAATCTTTTTCTCCTTTCGAAAATTATTTTAAATTTCCTATAAACAAGTGTGAGATTTGAAGACGATTTTGATGGAAAATAATTTTTCTAAATCTACGACTTAATTCGAAAATGTCTCATAAATAAAGTGGAATTTGAAGCATTTCATTAACAAGCAGCAACAACGAATGGTCAAGAGACAAAGGATGAAAGTGATCAGGTTAGTCAAGCATGACTTCAAGTATCGGTTTCACGAAGGAGTAAAATGCAGTTTCGTGTTCAAAATCCTGCAATATTGAAAACCTTTCTACGAGGACATTCGGTGTAATAACATGCCACCTATTATTTATGAAAAGTATCTTTATTACAAATACTATCTCTTTTATTATAAAATACGGGATGACGCATCGTATAACAATATTCCGCGTGCGAGATTTTAAGAACTGATAATTATTACCTTCTTCATCTGTCCGTAAAATGAAACTTCTGATAAAGTTTGAAGGTAATCGAGTTGACTTTTCGATTCATTGACCAGTAGAGTAACACAACATCAACGGACGTTCTTATTGGACCATTGAAATAGCTAGCCAATAGAAACTGTACTGGAACTTGTTTGTATTTCAATTCGCATAACATTGGCGCTTCCTTAGGATGATGATGA
>JAJNBT010298524.1:0-10261 GCA_028455955.1 Notopais sp. p TS-2021 | reverse complement strand
ACATATCAATGTCTTCTGTATCAATTAAGAATTTTATTGAGAAACAAATAACTGAAGTGGCAACTAAATTTATAAAGGATGAATCAAAACTAAAGGATTTTCTCCTATTCTACCAAAATTTAGATATGGATTCTAAAGAGTTCATGGCAACACCTATTAACTTAAACCTTAGTTTAATTTTATGGATTAATAATCCAAGCCGTTTAGACGGGAAATTAGTCACCTATAACTTATATTCAATGAGTTTTGATGAACAAATCAATCTGCTAGTTGAGCGCCATGAAGACAGAACAACTATTCGTAAACATGAACTTTTGAAAAGACGTGTCAAAAATTGGTTTAATCAGTGTCTTTGTGAAGTTGCAGCTGAATCATTATTTAAATCGGTAATGATTATCCACAAAGCGAACGAACTAAAACTTTCAGAATCTGCCTTTCGTTTCGGTTTAAATGAGACATTTTGTCTATCAACATTTTTAGAAAATGAAGGTTCATCAACTGGAACATGTTACTTTTTCAAACACAAAGTTCAACAAGAGGTTCTTGCAAGTCTATATCTTAAAAAGTGTGATACCGACATGCTGAAACGCATAGCAGAATTATCCAGACCTGGTATTTTTCAAAATCACATGAACCATTTCAATATCCTTTTCAAGTGTTGTGATAGTCTACAATTTACAAAAATCTTTGGAACCTTTCTAGAAACAATGAAGTCAGTTCAAAGACCATCATATTTAATGGAGATAAGGAACACAAATGAAGAGTTCTTTAACGTTCTGAAGAAAAAAATTAGTTCTTGGGAACATCCATTGGAACTTCAGCTTCAATGTAACAGATACGAACCACAGATATTAAAAGAAGTTATTGAAATTTTGTCACCTGATGTAAATAGATTCAAGCTTGTCTTACCGATAAAGAATAAAATGCCAATGTTCTTTTATAAAGCAATCAACAAATTTATAATTGATTTAAAAAACAGCAAGTCATTTGAATTGGTATTAGATAGTTCTGTTGAAAAAAAATTAGTTGAAATATTTGAAATGTTAAAAAAAGATGAAAATCACAAGTTAATAAAGGAATTAATATTACATTACTCTTTTTGGCAAAAAGAAGCTGTCAAAGAAGTGTTTAATACAAAAAATTTTCAACTCGATCAATTCAGCGCTTTCACCAATTGTACGCCTTACTCTCCAATACTTCCTTGTCTCTATACTTGTTCAAATTCAACAGATCTTTTCAGTATTGCTGTACATGCGCATTTAGATTTGACTTATGGTGGCGATAATCCTGGTGAAATGTTATTTGATCTTTTAAAAGTAAGTCAAAAGTTTAGCTATGTAACAGTTGATCTGGATATCACCAATTATGGAGTTCCTAAAGCTGCAGTTCAAGATGATTGGATGTCAGAGTTTCAGTCATCAATGAAAGTAAAAAATTTGAAGATGAAATTTCAGGACATTGAAACTGAAAATATTTATTTGCAAATAGCTAATTGTGTAAACACAGAAAGTATAGAGTTCAGTCTATTTAAGGTAGAAAATAATCTGATCCTTGAACAAGATTTAGAAAGATTCTTTAATATTTGGAAGTTTAGTAGTCTATCAAACCTAAAGGAAATCAGGTTTGAAATTTTTTTAGATCAATTGATTGTGCTATATGACAAAATTCCTCCAAATTTGGCAAGCAAAACAACTGTTACTGCAGTTGATGAACAAAGTATTATATTCTTTTTCAAAGTTATTAATCCTGATAAGAAAAGAAATGACATTTTAGACAGTTCAGCAATTCCTAAACCAACTGAAAAACGATTTAAGAATATTAGAATTCCAAACGAACTACCAATTGAGGATACAGAAACTATTGAATCTTTGAATGAAATTACTGAAATTTGTGATTTTTATTAGTATCGTTGTGATATAAAGAGTAAAAAAATTTGATTTCTGATTTCCTATACCGGTATATATTCTATTTTATAAATCGGTGATAACTTCATTATTAAGTTTATATCATTACAGTATAATTCATCCCCCGGATAATTAACCTAATCAAACGCAATCTACTACAAACGAATTTTTATATCGGGGACGAATTGCCCTATTAATTATGTGAATAATAGTACGGTCCATAAATTCATTTGCACCACTGTCATTTATTTGTAAGCAAAATGAGCACAATATATAAACTACCTGTAGTTATTTATATTCTGCTCCTGTTTTTGGCTTCATAATGTTTCGGTTCAGTCTCCATTAAATTCATGAATGCACAAATATATTATTTTTTTTATATTACAATGTACATAAGCAGTATAGAGATCCATTTTCTATAATCTAAACTATGCATTTATTTTTCCTTTTAATTCATGGATTAAAGTCTTATATAATCAATTAAAAGTTAGTTCAATTTTTGCTGCACAACCAAATTAAACCAATTTCACAGAGGGAAGAATAACAAAGAGTTAAATAACATTTATTTCAATTTATACGACTTTTAAACAAAAGCAAAACAATTAGTCTAAAATAATAAAATTAATTAATTTTACAATCAGAATAGCAGTCTAATTTTTAATTTAAACCTTTACTTCTTAATAACTCGTAGTTGACAAAATGTTATTCCTGTAGACGAATTCTCGCGACACAACTCTACTGATTTTCTTGTAAGTCGTAACCGTAACCAATGCCTACTATGAAACACATAATTTAATTACAGTTCGTATCATTTGTATATTATGCTTATTTTTATACTTGATGATTCTGTACATATAAATATTATGAAGCGTATTATTTATTGATACTTTCAAGCAACAACCTATTCGTAGATATAAAATTTGCCCGCGTGCAAAATAATCATTCTATATTTGTACGGCATTCCTAAAAGGTTCCCGACCCCTTGATGTACAATGTAGATAGCACAATACCATATTTAGTTAAATGTAGATTTACGGAGCATTTGATTAACAGTCATTCCTATCATCTGTTATGATGCATTGTAGTTCATTTTGTGTACATTTCTATTGAACAGAACTCTTATTGAACATAATAAAATGTATTGAAATATTTCAATTAGCTTACCATAGGCTATAAAAAAGTAGTCAAATCTCCTTACTAAATGAGCAATCATTACAGTATGTTTGTAATACACTGAATACATTAGTTTATAAGTATTATAGAAATAGGATTAAGTCAGATTTAAGCATAAACTTCAACATTCGAAGAATATTTTAAACAATGCTCTTTTCTCAGTAAATGAAATTAAAAATTTAGTTTTTAATATATATATATAATTTTGATTTTATGCCGATTGCACTTTTACATTATATTACAATACTTTTATTACTTCATAACTTGTTCGCATTGTGAAATGGATTAATTAAGACTGTATTCCATTTTTGAGTGCATGGAACATAGGAAAACAAGGGATGAATAAAAGATTCTATTAATATTTATTCATTTTAAACAGAAATTATTTTTCATGGAATGATTAATTTGTTTCTATTTAAGTAAATAATAAATAGTTAGTTTCTACTAGGCACAATTAATAAAAATATATTAATGCAAATGGTTAAATATGGCAGTCCAATTCCCGACAGTTACAGAAGATGGGAAAATCAAAACACTTCCTTTCTTACAGGCTTGTCGATCTCTAAAAATCGTATATGGTATGTTGATCCTAGACTATAAATAAATATTGACCCATATGAAATATATTCTATATATTTTAACATACCGTATCTACCTTTAATTTCAGATGCTCTAGGAACTACACTGCTAGTTGTCAAAAAAGATCTGCTTGGCAATATCGAGGTAAGAAATGTAACATTTCAATAAAGTTATTTTACGCACAGCTGTGGAGGCAGAACATTTCATTACTTGTTCCAACCACTCTGATTGCAAGATACATAATTTCTTGCATGCATATTATTTATTTTTACAAGTAACATCTAGTTAAAATAAACATTTTTTCAGAAATTAACAAAAGTTTACCAGGATTCGAAAGAGAAATACAAATATATTAATGATTTAGTGCTGTCAGAAAAGGAAGATCCGTATCTATTTGCAATCGACGCTCTTCTCTGGTTGAAGAGGTGAGCAACTTGGGGTCAAACAGGCTAAATAAGAGTTAGGAGTCGTGGTGACTTTGTATCGTCTTCAACACAGACATTAATGTTATCCAAAGACCTTTTTAATTCCTCCGTAAATTTAGATTTGTGGTCACATTTTTAGAAATAAAAATACGGACAATGAGAAGTGGAAATATTTTTATATTTGTTTACATTATATTGAGCAGTGCATACTAGAATATATACTATATTACTCATACTTGTCATTCCAGATCCCTGGAATTGGTAAAGTGCATTAATGAAGGTGTTATTGCTGAATGTCAAAAAGAGAATCCTTCCAATTCTTTGAATGACATTGTCGTTGGTGCGTACACTATACATCTGAGAAGACATCACAATTGGTTGGTGCAAAATGTGTTTGAGGTAAATTTAAAACTACGCTCAATATACGTCGGATAATAATCCCATGAAACCTTTAAAAAAACTCGTTCTGATATCTGTTTATTGATAGATAATTTTGGTTATTTATTTCAAAATAAAGCAAAGATTCATCAGCCTGAATCAATAACAAAGTAATCTTTATTATTTATTACTTTATCAAACCTAAGTCCTATGATAACTTTTTTAGCACACAAATATCAATAGCTATACGAAATACTGAATCTATAATTGTATTTTTATCCGTAGCAATTGCATTTAAGCAATTTTATTTTATTATAAGCTGTCTTCAGTTTCTTGTAATACTTTATGATTTTCATATTTTTCAATATACATTTCGATTTCAGGTATGTATCAGTTTCTTTCCTAATCGATTGGAATATTTGGAAGCTGTCAAGTCATTCTTGTGTGATAAAGACGCCAAGCAGGATATGGTTATAGATGCTGTAACATTGTTCATTTTCAAGATGGATACAAATATATCTGTGATTAATTCTCTTTTTTTGGAATGGGATCTGGAAGCGCTTGTTGAAATGGATTCTTAAGAAACATAGAGAGTTTTCATTTCTTTACTAACACATAGAGTTATAGTTATTTGTTGTTTATGAATATTTTCAAGTTTACTACAACTGAAATATGTTAGTTAATGGAAATAATGCACAGTTGTTATATTTTTACTACGAGCTGTAATATTTTGACGATTTTACTAAAAATAGGAGCATAATCAAATTATATTTTATTCTTCTGCAGCGTTGATGTTTATAATTGTTTTATTTATTAAATATTTTTTTAATTAATAATAATTAACAATTAAATAATTCCTGAAGCTTATCAAAACATAGTAAAGACAGCTAAATTTCTTTTTCATAATTTTTTTATTCTGCTTGATTATATTTCCCAATATTTTCAAGACAATTTTTAAAACAGAAGACAAGATCAACAGGTATTGAAATAGGTTACTATAAGGCTATGAAAAAAGTGGTCAAATCTCCTTACTAAGTAAGCAATCATTATGTTTTTAATACACTGAATACATTAGTTTTTAAGCATATTATTGAAATAGGATTAAGTAAGATTTAAGCATAGTTTACCTTAAAAATCCCAATTGAATAAACAACTCCGTATGTAATTAACATAATCGTTGATTGGTATTTGATACCCAATAACGGCTCCCCAAAGTCTTTTTAAGAGACCATAAGTGCCTTTTCGACCAATAAACAAGCAATTTATATTGATTTTCCTCGTTCCTGTCAATTTATTTGCCATGCATCATAGCATCTTATATAATGATTATATAATCGGTAGTTATGATATGAAAATCTCTTCATAAATATGCCTTTATACTTACTTCTGTGAATTTGATCACATCCAACTTGCTTTTCTGATATACATTTCCTCTTCGACCAAAATATACATACAAATGGTAGATAGATGTACTATAATGTTTCTGAAATAAATTTTGATTGTCCAACAATTTTTAATTTGTATCGATAACGTACGGTATATCACAGCATTAATTTTCTATAGAAACTGAATGAAATTATAAAATACATTTTTAATGCACAAATATTCACATAGAAAATACGTTTAGAAATGATGTTAGTAAATAATTTTATATCAAAAGAATTTGATATTTTTATCAATATTTTAATATAAATTAATATTTTTTAAGTTCATAAAATAATACCTTAACAAAACCTTAATGTAAATTTCCCTTTTTAATTCACAACAAATTGATTTTTCATAATTCATATCAGATTGGTTGATTTCTTAAATTCCAAGTGACCAGAACTGAAGTGTCTGGAAGCTTTAAAGATGAAATTAAATGTACTTATTTGGGCCCCGTTCTGCAATTGAATATTCTAGGATATTTTGTGATAGATTTATAATATTTAATATCCATTTAAATTTTGCAATTCCTACATTTAAAAACTTTATTTAATTAATCATTTAGATGAACCATTTTTAGATGTGTGCCATTTTTAGGTTAGGTTAACTTCGGTTTATCTAAAAAATCAATCATGAGAAAATTACTATTAACTTGTAAGTAAAAATAAAAGTATAATATAATATTTACCTTTCTCTTGCTCGTTATTCTCGGCAGTATAATCTGATGCAGGAATAGAAAATCTATTAAGAAAATAAAGAATTGATTGATTAAGAATATTGTTCTTAGATATAAGCACCAGCCAAGGAACCAAATTGCAAATGAAAATTTAGTACAATTCATGCAACATCTCAAAGTATCTAATGCGCCACCTTTGACGCAATTCGTCGATCCTTGTAGCTTAAATAGTTCTACTTGAGTTGTTCGTAGAGAACCAGTGCACTAACCAGCGACTGCGAGATCCAAAGTTGCAGAAACAGGATGGATATCGCCTTATGGGACGACTACTTGGCCCGGGGAAGATTTGATTTGATTTTTGAGTGCTTGTGATTAAAAAGTCAATTTTTAATGAAAATTCAATCATTTTGCAATAATTATACTTTGGAAATTACGGATTTCAAATTACCTAATAATTACAATTAGGCAATTTATCATATTTAATAGAGACTTGATCAAATTGAACTTGAGAAGTTGATTTATTTTAGTATAATTGTTGAAATAAATTAAACAAGAATGATTCGTCAATTATCGATATGTATTTTTTTCTATAACTCGTGATATATTATTTGACGACTGCAGGCTAAACGTTCATGTTTTTAATTAATGTGATACCTCTTTGTTTATTATCATTTATTTGTAGTCATACATACTGTAAAATAATATATTTGCACTGTTATTTATGAAATAAAACATCTACCTCTATGTATTTAATTGCCCAGGTGCATAGGGAAATGCATAATTTACACAAGTTTCTAAACTTCTCAAGATCCTTTATATAAAAGATAATTGATATAATCGCGTTTGTGGATTACAGAGTCACAGAGAATGAATCTATGAATAAATATCCACAATAAAAAAAGTAGATCTGCACAGAAAACATTCTAACTTTCAGTCTAAATTAATTTTAAAAATATATTAGTAAATATGATTGTAAAATGTTCTTGTATACTGATAGTAAACTGGCCCGTATTATAGCGATTATCCAGTTAATATTATATATATACAGTATATATATGTATGTAAATATATGGTTTCAAAAATAATTTTGATAAGAATATGTACAGTACTTAAAAATATTATTTTCCAAATATGGATGAATAATTTCGCAATGACTTATTTATTTTTATTTTCAGTGAATATAGACAGCTCATTAGACACTAATTATAATGAATAGTTTAAACAAAATAAAATAAAGTTATATAATGGTTAACTATGGCTGTTCATTTCCCGAAAGTTTCAGAAGATGGGAAAATAGAAACATTTCATTTTTTAAAGGCTTGTCAGTCTCTCAAGAACTTTTATGGTAAGTAGTCTCTAAAATATATAATTTTCCTAGCGTAACAACTTTCTATTTATTCTATAAAATAATTCAAGTACCAAGTATCAAGAGTTACTTTTGAATAGAATATAATACATAAAATTACGCCAGTGCAATGGTACTTGGTCTTTCAAATATAATCTAGACATGTATGATTTACTTTTATAATTCTCATTATACTGTAGTGATAAGAATATTAATTATACTGTACATAGCTAAGTGTATACAAGTTTTATCCCTATGGTGTTTTATCTGGGTCATCTTCATAACAGTAACAATTATTAATTTTCAGACGCTCTAGGGACTACACTGCTGGTTGTCAAAAAAGATTTCATAGGAAATGTTGAAGTACGAAATATAAACATTTCAGTATTGTTTCTGTAAAATTAAATACTATTAATTATATTATCATATTCTAATTTATGACATTTGTTTCAGAAAATAACAAAAATCTACCAGGACTCGAAAGAGAAATACAAATATATCAACGATTTAGTTCTGGCAGAAAAGGAAGATCCGTATTTGTTTGCAGTCGATGCACTTCTCTGGCTCAAGAGGTGAGCTTCATCATTGACATATATAAGGATTTTAGAATTGATATTAAGAGTATTTTAGTATGTATTATTAAATCGATCTGGATCGGAATTAGAATAGTCTTATTGAGGAAATTGGCCTTGATTGGTGTTCATCAGCTGTTCAAGGTTTTCTATTGGTGGACAATATTCGATTCTGATCGGTTTTATAGTACGCACGAAAATCTTCCTATATAGTTTCTTGTATTTATTACATTTTGGATGAGGAATATCAGACGGCAAGAAATATTTATTTCATAGACCATGTATTACAAAAGATATATATATATATCGTCCATATAGGCAAAACAATATTACTCAAAGTATAGGCACGATATTAACATAACATAATAATTAATGGAACATGATAAACTTTAAGACATTTTACTTGAAAGAGCTGAAGTACATTGACATTGCCCATTTTAAAAAGTGTTTGTATTTGGCCAGTGGCAATATTACTCTATAAGACTAAAACCAAAATATCTACTCTATATGTATTATTATAATTGTGTCTAAAATGCATGGTAGCGCAGAATTTAACGAGGTTTCATTAAATATATAGTAAGAGTTATTTAAGAAATAATAAAGTATTAATTACATAGCATAAATTAATATAGAGATTCGGTAAATATATATATTTAATTAATATAATAATTTAACAAATTTACCTCTACATTTATAATTGGTATTCCAGATCTCTGGAATTGTTACAGTGCATTTATGAAGGATTCATTGACGAATGCCGTAAGGAGAATCCTTCTAATTCTATGAATGACATTGTTGTCGATGCATACAATAAACATATGAAAAAACATCACAACTGGATAGTGCAAAACATTTTCGAGGTCAGTTATAAGCGTGGGTTGATTGTTAAAAATTCTGGTTATAGTTTGGTCCAGTAAGACATTCAATCTATTTCAAATTTCAGTGATATTCTCATAACTTTTATCTAATCTAGATTCAGTTTTACATTTAATATCATCATACAAAATACTAGCAGAAATATGCCCCTTATGCTACCTCCTGCAGAGAACATCCATAACCTATCCTATAAAAAAATAGAAAATAATATAACTCACCCGAAAGAAAATCCCCTGAAAAAATAAAAGAACTTGCTACTCCTTCAATTATAATAAGATATCAAAATGAATTCGAATTATATAAAACGTCTCCCTAAGTGAATTTTAATAATTTAGTCTGTAATAATTAATCACTTTCTACTTGGACTCTTTGTACTTTAGATATGCATTGGCTTCTTTCCCACTCGATTAGAATGCATGGATGCTTTCAAAACATTCTTGTGCCCTGATGACGCTAATGAAGATATGATTATAGACGCCGCTCAGCTCTTCATTTCCAACATGGTCACCAATTTGTCTGTCATCAATAAACTTTACTTGGACTGGGAATTAGAAGCGCTTGTTGAAATGGATTCTTAAGACTTCATAATTGATAGCTTGCTTGAAAGATTGTATTTAATTATGAAGAGATGCGCCAATAAATATTTGAACAAATCTACAATTCATTCAATAATGTATTAGGCCAATTGCTAACGTGCTTCTACCGCAGGTTATAATCAGTGAAATGTTATTTGATTTGAATAGATGAATGTATTTGGTGCATTTTTAAATGAAGAGAAAAACCAACATGTTCGACAACATGTCAAATTCATTATTCATTGATACATTTAGAACATTTTAGGAATAACATTTTTTTCCAACAATAAATAAAAATGAAAAACATAATAAAAATGGTAAAAAATAGTATAT
>JAJNBT010298291.1:0-11682 GCA_028455955.1 Notopais sp. p TS-2021 | reverse complement strand
TTTTTCAAATATATATATATTTAATTTTATATATTCATACGTATAATATAAAACAGATTGAAGTCTTATATACCAAATTAATATATATATACAGTATAAGATACAAAACATAATGTAACAAATAGTCATCTGAAAATTAATAACGTGACAGCTTGGTATTAAGGTCAGTTTATAAATGGGAATTGTTTTCGGGCTTTAGGGAAATCTGGGGATTTAAATATTCCATCTTGTGTCAAGCGGATGAGTGCGAGAGAGATAAATGTTAGTTGTGGAATAGTCCTATTTAGACTATTGCTTAGCCAGCTTCCATTTCTGGAATTACTTTTTATCAGAGCAAAGCAATTTATTTGGGATCATATTTGCATATTATAACCCTTTTTTCGTCAATTACTCGGCGTGAATATGCGTCAAGACATACGTAGATATAAATATTTTCTCGACTATTTTATACATGCAAAACAAAAACAATTTGTGTTCAATTTGACGGTCGTTTTTCTCAAGGACCATTAAACCACATCTTGTCGGTCGTTTAATAGGAGCCAATCGAAGAGAAATGCATCCTTTGTGGTAAGCGAATATTCTTCACGTATAATGTTCAATATGCGTCAGGAATTTGTGTAATAAAATGTAACAAAATTAATAAAATTAACATTGTTTTTAATAGAAAACACGAAATATCAAAATAGAAAAATGCTCTTGATCAGTAGATTACAGTTGAGACAGAATATAAAGACATTGTGTTAAGGTTTTAAGTCTATTGATCTTATACAGACATGATTTGCCGCTGCAGATTTATAAAAATATCCTTGATATTTTGGTGCATGACTCCAAAATCGGTTATTTTGAACATTGCTCTCTCTTTTCATGGCCCGGATTCCGCTTAGTTGACTTTAATAGCATCGTTCATTTTTTTGGTTTTCGTTCAATTTCCTTCGGTCTTCATATAACCACATATTAATGTCTCATCTTATATGATAAATTAATGTTTTTTTATTGTATAAACTACCGCATGTAGAAGTAAGTACGGCGAAAATATATAGGAAGTCTAAACATTTCTTCACTTTATATAAGTAAGTTTATACTCAAGCGTCAGAGTTTTGTTCTTTGCGTTTATATACAAAACAGACGAACGTGGAAATCTCATCACAAACGTATCAGAAAATAACGAATGAAAAAATAATAGCAAAGGGCAAATGTTTACTTAAAAAACACACATGAAAGTGGGAAAATAATTAGGTGCCATAAATAAGATTAGGATGACAGGCTCCGTGATATGCATAGAACCCTTGTGGCAAAATTAAAATTCTTTTCTCGTACACCAGAGCTCTCTGTCTCGCACCTTTGCCCGAATCTAAGCCAGACTTGAGCCTCGGTGACGTGCTGCAAATCTTAGATAATCTTTCGTTTCCTGGGCTTCTATTTTTTCCAGAGATGTAGAAGGGGAATTTTTGATGATTTAATGTCAATTCAAAATGGCAACATTTTCTAATATCTTTTCAAATCAACCGCTCTATTTATGTAACAAAACTGAGAATAAAATTGTGATATTTACATAAAATTATATATAATACATTGTATGTTTAAATTATTTATTCAGATTATTTTTTTGTGTGGAATTTTTAAACTAAAAGTATATATATTAACATATATTTGATAATATCAAATAAACTGAACCTGCGTATACGCATAATCCAGTATCATAAATATTTATTTAGTGTAAAAATGCAAGAGACACTAACGACTAGCATGCTATTTCTTTATCTGTGAAACTCTTTGGAAAGTTTAAATTAGTTCGCCCAAACATGATCCAAAGTTTTCCTAATTTATAAAATTGTCTCCAAAACTTTCTTGTCCTTCGACGATGTCGATACGATCGTAAATTATGAATCTTCCAGTCCGAGATTTGGATTTTATAGTTGCCCTTTGACATGATAAAGATCTTCCAAATTTCCTGATTAAATATTTTATGAATCATTATCAGTTAGTAAATATATATTTATAATGCATTACTGATTAATGAATATATTTGGAATACATTTTAGTTATATTTTAATTCTGTTGTCCAATTATTTATTCGGCGAGGAATTGTCCGTCGCCCAATTATCCGTCGCCCAATTGTCTGTCTGAGAATTGTTCCATTGTTGAATTGTCTGTGCCGTATTTCAGAAACGTTAAATTTATATGTATGTTTATAGATATAAAACATTTAATAACATTATGTGGCTCGCGTGTATATAAATTTGAATACGAAATTATTCAAGCATTAAAATATGTTTATAATTCGACGGGATATGAATATTTCCCACGCATTAACACAAAAATATAGTATCCTTGTCAATATTTGAAAATATAATATTTGGTTAACTAATTATATATACCACAAAAAATATTTACCCACTTAAACATATTTTATTTTAAACTCCATTATATGCAAATAATATGTCCTACATATAAAAACTGACCAAAACTCCTATTTTAAAATAATTCCTAGTCTTTGAATTCAAAAGGAAATTTCTAAAATATTGTCTCATAGCTGTAAGGTGAGCGTTCTTTATTCTTTATATTGAAATCAGTACAAAAACAGGATTATTATACGTCACTGGTTACGACGATATATTGAGCTTCACATAAATATATTAGATTATAGTCTTCATAATTAATTAACTTTGTTGTTTGAGACGACATATATAATAAACCAAGTAATTCGTAATATCGATATCTGAAGATTTTGGTCGACTGCCAACACTTTTATATTTGGTCCATTGAGTGTGATAACCAATACCCGTAAGAGATTGGAATTTTTTTTATTTTATCAAACTAAATAAAGTCAGATTAATATTTCAATATATAGTTCGGCGATTCTTGACATGCCTTAATGAACATCAAAGAGAATATCGGACAGACATAAATATACTAAGAAAATATACAACAATGGAGGCTATCAGACATAGAGATATTTATAACTGTAGTGTTACATACTTTATTATTAAAGCTATTTATATATAAGATTTCAATATTTATCGTTTTATTTTATATCATTATTAGTTTTCTAAGTATATACCAGAAGAGAAAATACGAAATCACATCTTCATAATAAACGTCCTATATTTTAAATTATGAGTTGTGTATATATAGAAATAGATATACTGAATGCATTTTAGAAATAATATATGTCTTGATCGCTCAACAAAGCACATAAACATATCAGATAGCCAGCAAGAAAGTTTGTTTATAAAGGCATTAGAACTCCGTTTACTATCAAATTAAATTATAAAAAGGATATAATATTTGAAAGAAATTCGATATATACACAAGGCGCTAAAAATATATCGTAACTATTTCAATCTGTTACATATTTATGCAAGTACATTTCCCTTAGGCTTACAAGAGAGCCATTTCTAGGCCTTGGCACAGTCATAACATATAAATCGTTGCCAGTTACATGACACTCTTGGGAGCAGGGAGACGTGAATTTTCAAACTAAAAACTAATCACTTTCGAGTGAAATTGTGACGTCTACATATAAGAGAATTTGAAACTTACAACCGATCGTTTTACACTGACTTTTATATAGTATATTAATGAGCACCGTATTCTACCAGTAATAATCTGTATGGTGTCAATGTTCATGAGCTTCTGCCAATAGTAGATGGTGTGTTAAACTATAGAATGAATCAGAGCATTCATTTAAGACCATTAATTAAAATTTAGTAGATATGATACACGATTCCTAACCAATAGATTCACCCCAATTAAAAATATTTCGAAATATTTCATAATCGCTATATTTACATTGTTAACTCAATTATAAAACAGAAATTTCGGATTATTCTATATTATATTTTCTACTAGCTAACTTCCTCCATAATTTATATAGATCGAGTCAATTTGACACGTTTGTATATTTTACTACTGAAGAGAAATCAGATAATGATTATTCTTGCGAGACATGAAACTATAATTGTCAGATAGTCTTTTTATGGTTAAGTTTTATCAATTCTACTATTAAGCAAAATTTATATTTGATGATGAATTTAAATATAGTGAGATCAATAAAGTATGAATATTTTGCATTGCGCCTCGGTGAAATTAATTAAAATGTATATAGTCGTCAATCTAAGAAATTTCCGCAGCAAGTATAGGATAATAATTCAAATTGTTGAAAATTTCGTTGATTCGAAACCTTCCTTGCATGTCTAGGTGCTATAATTAATGAATTGTTGATATAACGCAATAAAACCAGAAATATTACAAAAGCAAATTGTTTATTACTTCTAAACAAAGACATTAAATAGGCTTAATGACCCATTAAAAACACTTTGTAGTTAATTATGTCCATTTCCAATGTTTAATGGCTATATTTCTAGTTAACTCGCAATTTCTTATCTAAATATATCGGGTCATTTTGCGCAATTAGGAGTAAAACTGGTTTTAAAACTTATTACTTAATTGCAAAAACCACTGTCCATCAGATCAATGTATAGAATTCTAAACACGTAAAGAAGTGTAAAGACTTGAAATTTGTTTTAATTACTCTCTTAAATTTGCAACTTGTTGAAACAATTTTTGTTTTAAACAGGAATTCACAATCAGAAATTCAAATTTAAACACTTGATATCTATATAGAAGATAGATGAATTTCTAATTTCTACGAATTTACTAATTAATAACAAGTGCAAATTTGAAATTTTCTTGCGTTTTATATTATTTTAAACAAATATGAAATGAAACTGCAACAAATCATTATCTATATAAATGAATTTGTGGTCGTTGAACAATGCAATTATGCACAAATTCGTCATTTATTTATAATTATTGATAATTATAACAATTCTACAACCAATAGAATTTCATTGCTTAATCAAATGAAATCAATATTTATATCTTGACTGAACCTTGACTCTGGGAATATTTCTAAAATTATACAGTTTGCAATAACAATAACGAAGCTGTACATTTATACAGTATAGCATTTTACTATTGTCAATTACATGTTTCACATGATAAGTGTATATTTATACATATACAGTATATATATTTAACAAGTATTTTTCATGAATCATTATTCTAGCTAAAGACGTTGATTGGTCAGTATAAATCGCTTGTATGCAGTATCAATATTTCAAACGCACAATCACACATATATATACAGTATATATATAAATAACGGAGCTGTAATTAAATATCACACCATTGATCTATAAATAGAGAAATAATATTTTATTGATAGAGGAAATGTCATGTGAATACTGTAATTTATATTGTATTTGCTAGCAATCGATGATCCTATTTATATATATTAAAATACGAACCATATTTGGTAACAAAGGCAAATATATATATAGCGGGAAAGATTGTAAAGATATATATGCCTATCTACAAACAAATATCTTCTGGTTCTCTATTATATGTTGCTCGATCCGTAGATGGCCTAAGTTCAGATTTAGTTGAAGAAAATGGCTAAAATTTACTCGCTTTCGACGTTAATAGTGGCTGCTTCAGCAGAGAAATGGGCAAAGTTAAATTGATTCAGGTAATTAATAGAATACGGCTGATGAATAAGTAACGGAATTTAAATATTAAGTTTCCAGCATCTTGGATCGTAGATATTATCATATATAGTTACTTTGAAAACAAACTTTTTAATTAAATTATTTGATTTTAAACTGTAATCCATGCAGGAAAACGAAATTAATTTTATTAACTTTAGTTTTGACAATATATTATTATACATAAATAAGCTTAAGTTAAGCAAAGTCTATAGACATATTTTGGTGAGCTTCATAAACTCGATTTGGATTGGAATAAGAATCGGTTTATTGAAGAAATCGATTCCTATTGGTTGTTGTTAGAAATTCAAGTCATTATATTGGTCGACAATATCTTAGACAAGGCTATTCCGATCCAGATCGGTTTTATAATTAAGCACGAAAATACGACTTATGATTCATATTTAAATGCAACATATGACTTTTGGAAAATATTTCTTATAAACCAACATCATGTATCTAGTGTCATTTTTAAAAGAATTACGCAAAATAATTACATTGTTCAACAATCCAAAATTCATTAATAGATTATAAATTGTATTAATTCCAACGCAGTTTCATTTCATAAGAGTTTGAAATAAAATAAAACTTCAAATTCCCAATTATTTTTTTATATAAATTCATTAACTTCCATCTAATTATAGTTATAAATAATAAACCAAATATTTTAAATTTAAATGTACAATTTCAACAAAATATGATGTGCTTTCATTGCAAGAATCTTATTTAGCTTAGTCCGGCCAAGACAAACAAAACTCAATGAATATACAAGCACATCTTATAGCGCACAGCTCCATACATAAATAAATGGGACTGGGAAAGGTCTGAGAATATCGTTTTCACAGATAAGCAGAGAGAAAATTAGGATATTTCATTCCAGCGGTGCCACTCAGCTAAAAAATACTGCTTAGGATATGGGTTTTTCAGGCTGCAGAAAGAAATTCAAGAAAATTATAGTGCGTGTACACATCAAGCGAATATGCTGATCGAATGGGAACGGGCCACTTGAGTCGTGTACGTTTTTTATTGTTTCGATTCATCTTATGTATGTATAAACTATGTCCGTATGTGCAAATAGCTGTGTATGTAAGTATTTCTATGTTATCGTGGCAGGTGATAAAGACTATGGTTGAAGACCATTACACAAATGCATCGACCATATTTATTACACTATTTATTCGAGTCCTGGAATTTGGAATCCATAGCGCCCTTAATATTAAAATTTTATCACCCATATTTTAAGTCCGTTATGGTCTATCGAAATTTATATGCTAACAATATTAACGAATTGTAGATTTCCCAATACGAACAGACATCCGTTATCATCATAGATACATTTTTTATGTATCCAATATCTATACTGATGCATAATGTACCCAAATATTATCATGCATATTATGCATTACATTTTTCCAATTCAGATATGTATCATCTACGAATAAACTAATAGCGTCTTACATATTACTTCTATGTTCGTGAACACATTCATTTAATGAATGTGGAATGTCCCGAAACGTCTTTGGACATCTTGTTCGGATGGCTTGGACTGTTTTAAGAAGTCAGCTTCAGTGTCATAAACATATTTCACCCGGCAATTGCACGAAACAAATGCTACTAATTCGTTCCGAAGTCTCCCTCAGGCCACACTACGAAACACATTTTGGACATTCCCAAGATACATGTCGGACACAATTCCTACTCGCTTTCGACACACTCAACATGCATAACACTTGAATAATCATGACACGAGCTCGCTCTTCTTACACTTAACATGAAAATTTCATTAGCCCTTTTTTGGATATCTTTTAAACACTATTTTAAGCCCAATTGCATGCTCTTTTACAGGTACCTTTTTATTAAAATGGGTTCTTCGCATATGACCAGCAAGACAATGAGGTCTTTATTCTGGAATGTATACTGTCAATTTACCTCACCGACGAAAAATAAAATTCTCAACTTTATTGAATATGAATTTGCATTTGATCGTTGAACGTGTTTCTCATTTTCAATATCTTTTAATATCTACAACAGCCATTGTGTATTTAAATTAAAAACATTTAATTTGGCGTACAATTAATTTGGCATACAATTCATTTGCACGCATGAATTGTTTTCATTAACCTTTATAACACGAATAAAGCAGCTTGAGTAAGTTTCAGTAGGTTTTGTCAATAATGAGAGTGGTGATCCGTAGCTAATATCAAGGTGTTGTTGATTAAGGCGAAGCAGAAATAGTTACACTAACGGCCCAATAATGAGAATCATTTGGATGTAAAGGGTGAATCGGTGCGCTCATCTGCACCTTCGGGAATGACGAAGGTAATCCGCCACGGCCGACATTTATGCGAGTTCCTACGAGAAGGTCGAAGCAAAATCTAGATTTTGGGTTACGGATCAACGTTATTGTATACTCGGAAAGCTAGCTGAAGCATAGGAATGGTATGCATTAAAATCCTTGGCATGTGCACGTGTCGTTCAATTTATTTGCCATACAGATGTAAGGTTTCATGGCCTATAATCGCATATTTATATTTATGGTAACTCAAAATAAGAATAGTCTGATATTGCCTATACAGATGTATAAACACTTGTCGTACACAGTTGGGAGACTTTTTATATAATAAGTTCATTTTATGAACTGAGGTACGGTAATATTAAAATTGGTACCGATATTAAAATTGATACCGATATAAAAATCAAAGGCTAGAAATGAATGGACTAAAATATAATACATATTTATATTTATATAATAGAAAAAAACCCTGAATATACTACAATTATAAAAAGCTACGATAATACATTGAACATTTATTTTTCAGATTTTTTTATGTGTTTATATGTGCAATCAGCCATGAAGAGAGTTTTGACTGACTATATATGAACTATCGACATATAACTTATATATTTCGATGTAGAAAATGATGTAAACTAAAAAGGAGAATGCATGATGTAAGATTTTTTTTATTCTGCAGATGAAAAAAAAATGAGTGAAAGTTTGTACGAAGGCTAGAATCAATGTCTCCCTAGCGGCGGCTACAACGATCTCTATGGACGTGCCTCCGATGCCACTACGTTCATCTTATAGGAGAAAAGAAAAACTTTGCGCTGAAAAAGTTTCTGCTGAAAAAGTTCTGTTTAGTCCGACCGCTTCTACAGCCTGGAAGCCCCTAAGGCTCCTTCAAAATCTCCAAAGGCAAGCTCGCATTTCTATCCCTCCATCTAGCTACCCCCTTTTCCCCGATCTGGGAAACCTCCTTGCAGTTCCACAGACTCACTATTTATTTGCTTCTTTATTTTTGTTTCGGAGCTTCTGTATTTTCTTTGCATTTTCAGAAACAATATTTCTATCAATAGAAATTGTATTCACAGAATTAATAAATGTTATTAGAAAATATAGAACGGTATGCCATATAAATTAAAAAAAATGGCATATGAAGTCATTAACAATTATAGTATATATAGAAGCATATACCATCATATCACAAATTGTTCGGTATATAATAAAAAAAAATCCTATTTTTAAACAAAAAAATTCCAATTTTAATATCGAACGAATTCTGTCGCAACTCTGAATAGTCTCTTAAATTTAGTCCATTTATAAATTCCTTCAGTGACTCCAGACACATAATTTTCCATTACTTTGAAATAGAAGTTCACAATTATCATAGATTATGGTGCATCCAACTCCATCCAAAAGCATTTAATATATTAAGGCCTTTATTGTATACGTTAGAGTTAGAACGCTCCATATATGTTCCTATGAGATATGTTTATAGGACTTCTCTTTCTCTGCAGTAAAAATTATTGTCTCATATACTTTAAACTTTGTTTCTTCCTGTAGATATTGCCTTGCATTCAATTTCGAAAGATATCGTTGTTGATGGCTGCTATTATATACGGAATTTTCTATAAACAAGGAATGAAAATTGCCAGAATTTTTGGATTTCAGTTTTTCAAATAAATTTCTTTAAAGATATCTTTTCCATCGTCCAATTTTTGGAAATGTAGAAATAGGAGTTTGTATACAATGAATAATATTAAACCAAATTTAAAGTAAGACCATCAGAAATTAATATTATCTATTTTATTACAGAAAATTAACATGAATTTTCAAGCATCATGAAAATATTGTAACAGAAATTTATATTTATCTTTTAAAAAAATTTGTGTGAGCATAAAAATTATTTATTTTGCATTTTAGAATCAAAATTTTCGAAATATAAAAATTATGATATATTTTGGCAAGCAATTTCTGAAGTAAGTATTATGATATTCAAAAACTACATTTCTAAGAATTTAAAAAATATGTTAACTTATTATTACATTTTGTTTGGTTTTTGAATGAGAAATATAAATAAAAAATATTTCAATAATTAGATTAGAATATATATACATCATACTATTCAAAGCTTACAATAACCTAGCGACATGTTTAAAGAGATACTGTAAATATATTCCATTTAATTAACTCATAAATACAGTACAATGCGATTCCACAAATCATTTCGAGAAATGATTTGTGGAAGAGAGAAATATTTATTAACAGTATGTACATTTTTAGAAACATTTGACAGTTTTAATGTTTTCTTTTATAGACTCAATTATATATGTTGTTTTCTTAAATAACAATTAAATAACGAACAAGAATTTGAAATGTATCTATTTTGAAACAAATTATTGATTTGATATTTATTTATTTTGATGATATACTTCTTCTTGGTGAAATTATAATATTATATTAATTTAATTATAACATAGATAGACTATAGATTAAATAATTGAGGAAAGAGAAGACGAAATAATGATATTAATTCTGATTTAAAATCTAAGTAGGACGGGGAATCACATTCAATGAGTGGGGTTATAGAGAACAATATCATTATTTTGAGACTGAATAGACTGAAAATATATGTTTCTGTCTCCATCTTGTATTGATTTTTCTCCTACTTTGGTCTATTTTGGGAATTGTTAATGCCATACAGATAATATTTATGATTAATATTAAAAAAATAAAAGATATCTCGTACACCATATTACTAAAAAATTAATATTTAATTGTGAGTTGGGTTTTATACAAGCCTCGAATTAAAATTTCGTTCATGTTTTCATTTAATAGGTTATGTTTACGTGAAGGAAGCTGAAGAACATAAGCGCTCAGCAGGGTTACAGATAAAATGGCTTAATCTTCTGGAAAAGTGTTATGGTTCTATTGCTGAAATCGCTTTTATAGATCAAAATGAGGGTCTGCAACCATTGCAAAGGTAAACAATTAGCAATTCAGGTTATTTACAACAACTTCAATTATAGGTAGAACAGTATAGTAATAACCTTACTCAGAATACAAGCGTATTGCGAATTTAATTTTGAACATTAAAGCAATTTCGTGGTTACGATTCAAAGATGTTCCCTATAAACGCGCATGTTCCCTCAATTATAAATTGTATAATTGCGCGTAAGCAAAAAAAATAAAATTAGAGTTCTCGGTTAACCAAAAATAGATATGTTGGTCCATAAGAAATTCTTACATGTGTTTTTCTGTAGCACTTATTAACTTATTTACTTTTTTTAGATATAACTTATATACATTAATTTAAGTATATGTAATTACTGAATAAATAATATCCAGTTTGCTATCAATCTTCATGTTTACTTATATGTGAAAAAGTAAACTTCTTTGAGTAATTATAATTTACAAGAAATTACTTGAACATTCCATATGGACAATATGTTTAAGAATTTATGCAGTTAGTTATTATAAAATCTATAGTTAGAAATGAAAAAAACATCGATTTCTGTTGAAGGTTGATAAATAATAAATATAATCGCGCTGAAAGAATACTGAACGTCTTCAGAAATTTTCTGTATTGTATTTATAGACAAATATGTATGTCCATATTTTTATAATTTCACAGACAGATGTTATTGATTGTTCTAAAGATGATAAATAAATTTAATAGTATCTATTATTTCAATAATTTAATAATTCTGATACAAGTCAGCAGCTTCAATAATTCATATTCATAACCATTTCTATCAGTATTCCTTCACTATATTTTTATACAGACTCATATTGATTGTTGTAAACCCTAAAATTAAGAATCTAGGTTGATATACCTGAAAATATTGTATGCCC